>JABCKD010000116.1:0-23717 GCA_013186415.1 Fusarium sp. NRRL 66088
GAGGAGGTGGTGGTGCAGCAGCAGTGGGCAACGGCGGTGCCGGGGGAGGAGGAGATATGGGAGAGTTGACGCTTGGGGGAGCTGGGCTGGCCGTCGCCGAGTCCCTGCCGGCTGCCGACAGAGGACGAGGAGGCGCCATGGTGCCGAACAAGATCGATGCCAACTGTGCCGCGTTTCCACCGCCGGGACGGTCATCGTCAGAGTCGTCAGAGTCATCGTCCTTGTCGGAGCCCCAGTCATCAGTGTCCGCACGACGGCGCGAGACGGGAGCCGCAGGTGCAGCCGGAGCCTTGGCCTCCTGGTTCTGAGTGATGCGGTGGAAGGGGTTCGTAGAGACATCAGGCACGGGCGCAGCAGGAGCGGTAGGCGCCGGTGGAGCCGCAGCTGGAGCAGCAGCCGCATGCTCATTCGACTGAGACATCATCCGGAAGAATGGATTCTTGCTCTCACTCTCAGCGGGTGGTGATGTGATGACCGCCGGAGGAGGGGAGACAGCAGCCGCAGCTGGAGGAGGCGATGGCTTCCTCTCCAATTCTTGGCTGGCCACCTGGCTGCCGGCCATGGTAGGTGTCGAGGCCTGCGGAGTGATCTGTTGAGGACCTTCGTCATCTTCTGATGAAGAGCTGTCGTCGTCCATAGCTTCAAGTTGACGCTGGAGCTCAAGCTCACGCTGGCGAGCAGCCTCAATCTCGGCTCGTCGTGCAGCAAGCTTGGCCTCCTTCTCCTTAGCTTCAGCGACAGCAGCCTTCTTTCGCTTCTTCTCTTCCTCCTTGCGCAGCTTGCCCTGTCTCACTTGCTCCTCAAGGGCCTTAAGACGAGCCTCGGCAGCTTCTCGCTCATGAGCGAGCTCATCTTCCTGTGCCTTTGCTGCTTCCCTTTAAGGATGTTAGCCAATCTTTCATCGTAACTGTGTAAGAGGGGGGTGATGCATACTCCATTTGTCGTGTTTCCCGCTGTTGCTCCTCATGCTCCCGGGCGAGCCTCTCTTCCTCGGCCTGCTTCGCGGCAGCAGCAGCTTCTTCTTCAGCCTTCTTTGTGGCATCGAAATCCGCCTCAGGCTTGCCACGGTGTCGAGTTGGTGGAGGTGGGGGCTTCTTAGCCTCTGCCTTGGGCTGCTCAGGGGCAGGTGGTGGGATACCCTGCTCTTCTGCGAGACGGGCTTGTCGATCAGCCTCTCGACGAGCATCATCTTCCTCGGCCTGGCGAAGCTTTGCGGCTCGCTCAGCTCTCTCACGCTCCATACGTTGAGCAGCTGTCTCGCCTGACTTGGTGGGGGCCTTGATGCCAAGTGCAGCCAGGCGCTCAGCCATACGCTGCTCAGCCTGTTGCTTGATGAAAGCGGCGCGCTCCTCGGGAGTCTTGTAAGCCGAGTAGGAGCCTCCAGAGGGTGTAGCTGTGCGAGAGGTGGACACGGGGCTCTCAATCCGGGGACTGGCAATACGCTCCGGTTGAACCTCCTCGGCTGCTATGCTCCGAGCGGGTCGCTTGTCTTGAGCGCGGGCCCGAGAGGCTCGGCTCTCACGCTGCAAATCAAAGATGAAGTCACGAACCTCATCTTCGACACCGAGAGCGTCCTCCCATCGGCGCTTCTCGTGCTCGCTAGTGCTATCACGGCCGCCCTCCTTGAGGCTATCCTCAATACCTCGGGCAAAGTCTCGAACGCTTTCCTCGACATCACGAACCATGCGCTCGTTGCTCTCCTTCTCGTTCTTGACCTTGATGTTCTCCTCCTCGAGTCGCTTGGGCGCATCGAGATCCTCGGTGCCAACATCGATCTTCTTTCCGGTCAAGGCGGCAGTTCGCTGCTGCATCATGGCCTTGGCTCTGGCCTTGAGTCGATCCGACTCAGTCACAGTGCCGCCAGGCCCGGTGCCCACAATGGGAGTACCACTGCCGGGATGAGCCTTGGCGTCCTTGAGGCGGAACAACTCGAGTCTAGCCTCCATGATGGCCTTCTCGGTTCTTCGGACCTGAGAGGCAAGCTCTGGAACCTTGTCTGTGAGGTTCTGAAGCTGGCGCTTGAGAGCTCTCCTCTCCGCGTCGGAATCTCCACTGATGAGGGCAGCATCAGGATGGGAATCAATATCCTCTTGTATACGACGGATGCGGCGATATAGCTCCTCAGCCTCGCGTCGGTCTCGTCGGTCAAGGATGTCATCCTCTTCATGGTTCTTCTCATCTGCGAAATCCATAGCATCCAAAAGGACCTCCTTCTCCTTGATCTTCTTCCTCAGCTGGTCCAAGGTCAGATCATCGCTGGAAGCGACAGATGCTGGGGAATCGGGTCGGGGAGAGTTGTTGCCAACCCTGCGACGAGCACTAGACCTATATCCAAACTGTTCATCGTCGTTCTTGAAGACAGTGGCATCCTTTCGGCCCGCAACGGCTCCAGCGGGAGCTCCCCTGAATGAGCGGTTCTTCATGTAGCTCACGCCTGTCTTCTGAGGCAACAAAGCGGCGCCAGACTTGGTGCGGAACTCAGATTCGTCATGAAGCATTGACTTGAGAGTGCCGATCGACTGGCTGAAGTTGCGAGTTGAAGGGGGCACAAGCTCTGGAGGAAGGTTGTTGGGCAGCGGGTAGCCATTGAGCTTTCTGTAGATCAAATGCATGGCAACAGCAAACTCATCCAGGTTAAGGCGGCCCTTGTTGCCATGGTCTGCCAATGTCCACGCTCTTTCCAAGTCGGGCTTCTCAAGTCCACTCTGGCCAAAGATCTCAATGGCTTGGTCGCCACCGATGTAACCCTTGCCGAGGCCATCCCAAGCCTTAAAGAGGGAGTCGTACCGAGTCTTCTCTTCCTTGGTAATTGCCCAGGGGATGACGGCGTTTCCTTGAAGGCCCTGGGTGGTGAAGTTGCCACCCTCTCGGCCCTGCTGGGGCATCATACGAGCCTGCAGAGCATCGATGTTGGGGAGACCGGTCGAAGGAGCGTTGACTAGACCCCATTGACCAGGTCGACCTGTGGGTTGGGCGTTCAAGGGGGCAGCCATGCCGCCAGCCCCGGCAGGCGAAAGCGATTGACCGAAACCCGTAGGCATGGGGGGCATTGGAGGTCGAGGACCACTATATCCAGTAGCTTGAGGGTTATTCTGCATCCCCGCGAAGCCAGTCGGCTGAGATTGGATGCCCTGCTGCGCGAATCCTGTCTGCTGTCCAGGGAAACCCGTCATCTGAGCCTGGAGTATCTGCGAGTTGGACGCCTGAGGTTGAGGCTGCTGGATCGTAGGGGGAGTCGCGGTATTGGTCCTGATATCCGGAACCGGAGTATTGCTGCCTCCCTCATCGGCGACGCTGAAGCTGATGATATCCACCATGCTCGACACTTCGTTCTTGACATTCTCGGGAAGGGATGGTGGCAGTTGCTTGCCGGTGAGCTTCAAGTTGCAAAGGTACATGGCGAGCGCAAATTCGGGAAAGTACAGTTGACCGGCACGAGTGGTATCAGCGAGAGTCCTACGCCAGATTAGCCAAACCGCTAGATAACAAATCAGTATGCAAAGTAGAAACTCAATACTCACCAAATGTGTGATAGGGAGTCGCCGTCAAGCCTTGAGCGCATAAGCAGGTCGCGCGCCTTCTCCCCTGACATTGTCATGCCCTCGCCAACAGCAGACTTGAACAAGGTCTCAAACTTGGCTTGGTCCTGCGCCGTAATAAATGTCAGTCGGATGTTGGGGATCTTGTTGGGCTGCTGCTTCTCGGCCCTGCGCCCTCTAGGCTTCGCAGTCCCGCCGGTGTGGAAGGAAGCGGCCATCTCGGTGAACCCAGTAGGTTGAGGCTTCATGGGCGGAGGCGGCGGTTGGGAAGGGCCAGAGCCTTGCTGCGGCGAAGCAGAAAAGGAGGCCTGCTGGTTCGACTGGAATCCAGGTTGTTGTTGCTGCTGTTGAAACTGCTGCTGAAACTGCGGCGGGATCGACGGCATAGGGGGGGCGCCAGTCTGGAAGCTCTGTTGCTGCTGAGGCTGCTGCTGCTGCTGCTGTCCCGGAAAGCCGGTAAACTGCTGCTGGAGCGGCTGCTGAGGCTGCAGCCCTTGGCCCTGCATTGGAAAGCCAGTGAACTGCTGTTGCAGAGGAGCTTGTCCGAAGCCCGTAGGTTGGGGCGCAAAGGGGCCAGGCTGTTGACCGGGCTGTTGCTGCTGACCTGCGCCCAAGTTGCCGAATGATCCTCCTCCATATTGTTGTTGCCCGGGTCGCTGGCTATTGCCCCCTAAAAAGGCATTCGAGTTGGAATACATGGCGGGCGAGCGCTGCCGTTGCGGACACCCTTCGTTGTCAAGACCACGTATGAAGCTCGTTCGTTCGAGGGGGAGACGCTAAATCCGGGGGGTTGACGACGTCGCGGTTGGAGCGTACAAGCTCCGGCTGGGCTGGACTTATAGAGAATGTAGGTAAGAAATATGAAAAATTAGAATACGAAAGGACGGAAGCCTTCAGATGGCATGCGTAGAGCAGATGGAGGGCATCCACTTGAGAGATGATAATGGAAGTTTTGATGATGAAGGTGGAGGATTAGTTAAGAGAGTAGAACGAGAGTGAGAGCGAGAGAGCGCCCGAGCGTGGCTTGGTTGGTGATGACGACCTAGCGTCTCGCCAGGCCAGGCAGGTTGCTAAAGGTTCCAGTGGGGTCACCCCCGTAGAGCGCCGCCTTCTCAGTGGTGCCTTGGGCCCAAAGCAATTTGAGGTACGGAGTAGCTTGGGCTCCCCTGGACCAGGCAGGGATTGGCGGACTTTCTGCAGGTTATTGCGGCGTGGTACGGAGTACTGGGAATTGTCGAGGATGTGATCGGTTATTGTGTTATTGTGTGTACGTTCATAGGTGCCATGACGACGCTTGACCTTGACCTTGAATGTGAATGTGCAAGTTATGGTGTTGCACCAAGGGATTCATGAGGGTCCAGTTTTGCATCCTCAGTTTCAGCACAATGATTCACATACAGATCATACACAACTAGGTATACATAATCAATTACTCATTAAAAACAATGAAGTCGACTTGTCTAAGTGAAGAAAACTCGCGAAGGGTATCAAGAGTGAGTATACGCAGCAAATCCAGACCCCCATCCAATCCAATCAATAGATCCTTTCAACGCCTGCTGCTTGCCAGATTTCTTACAACAAATGAACTCCAAAAAAATGATCGCAAAAGGCCGGTCAAATATCCACTCCTTCGTACATGTGTGTTTCCATTACTTCATTTATCCATTTTTCATGGACGCCGTTCATCAACTTGAATCCCATTGTCTTCCTCCTCAATGCATCCGGCCTCATCACTCCAGAACCTTCGGTGAGCTCGGAGCTCCAGTCCGAATTCTGTGTCCTGGGGATCGGCAAATGTGTAGTCGTTGTCCGGGGACCCTAGGGGAGCAGCCTGGGTCTCTTCCGGGTTGCCCAGCAGATACTCCTTATCCACCGGGCTCTCAACCTCAGGGGGTGTCGGGACTGCTGAGCCTGTGCTTGGGCTTTCGCCTGTCGCACTCATGCCCCCTTCGCTCGAGACGATCGAGTAAGATCTCGACCAAGATCTTGATACTCTGGTGCTAGGATCAAAGGAAGATCCAATCAGACGAGTCGCCCCCAGAGATATCATACTAGCTCTCTTCGGATTTAAGGTTGGGTTTGACATGCGACGTGTCTGTGCCCGCTTGGCCTCGAATGATTTCAACGCAAGCCCGCCGAACGCCTTGGAAAAGTCTTCTTCACCGTCGCTAAACAGGAAAACATCTCCTGAATCGTTTCGACCGTCTTCTCCTGCTTCAAAGAGCAGCCGGTTCCTTTCCAGAACCTGTTGCTGCGTCTGTACTGAGTCCTCCCATCCATCCCTCAGCTGTTGCGCAAGAGGGAGGCTGATGCTCGGGGGAGCCTTGTCATGTCTCAATCTCGACATCATCGACTGTCTGCGTGCTGTGGAAGTGGCAGCAGCCACAGCGTTGTCGACCGATTTCTGAATGGTTTGGGCGAGATCGCGGTCCGAAAATGCCGAGAAATAACGAATCGTCGTGCTATCGCTAAGATGCTTCACGAGATGTCTGAAATTAGAGAGATTAAAGTCATTGCCCTCACAGTCGAGGCTGTGGAGCGTTTTGTTGGCAGAGATGGCCTCTGCCAGATCACCAATGTTGACGTTCAACATCTGACTTCGTACACGGAGGTGCTCAAGTCGAGTGTTGGATCGAAGACCGCTCAAGGCTTTGGAGAAGCGTCGACCGAGGCGGCCCTCGTCCAACTTGGCATCAAAGCCAGAGAGGTCGAGGAATCTGATGGTGTTGTTGTTGGAGAAGAGGTCTGCGAGCGCCTTGCAGGTGGTTTCGCTGGCCGAGTCAGGAGTGGCCGTGCCAGCCAGGCTAAGACACTCGATCGTCGTGTTGACCGTGAGCGCTTCCAATAGCTTGATGTAGTTCGTCTCCAAATTGAACTCCACCATTTGGATGAATAGACCCCAGGGACCAAAACCCTCCGTGATAACTGCGCACATGTCATCAATACCCTCATCTAGGCGATTTCCATTGATGTAAAGGGTTATTTGTCTGGCAGGGCCCATAGCATAGAACATCTGGGCTATCTGTGCCCCTGACAGACCACATTTGCTCAGGCGAAGCACTCGCAAGTTGTCTGAGCTGGGTGAAGCCAGGTACCCAGTCAGCATGTCAACTGTCTGGGTGTTGAGCTGTTTGAGCGTGTTAGCGTTGCATCAGGTTAGGAGATAAGGTGTCTACTCACTGCAATGCCCGACAAGTCAAGCTCCTCCAAGGCCCAAGTGTACAAGGCTGATTCCTCAAACAAGGGAACATCCAACGGGATGCGGGTGTTTCCGGCAATGTTGAGCTTCTTGATGACTTGGAGTTGGCTGAGTGAGTTATGAATGAGCTCGAACTTGACAGTGCCCTGGTTTTCGGACGTATCGATGTGCTGTAGGCTGGTGCCTTGGCCTGCGATGCCAGTCCATAGGATTGCAAGACCCTCATCACCAAGCCCGCAGTTTGCCAGATCGAGCTTTCTCATGTAAACATCTTCGAGGATGAGGAGATTGGCTAGTGAAGGGTTAGTAAATAGTTAGGGGTAGCTAACGGGAAGTAACTAACATAGCTCCTCAACATCGGCTGGGGCGAGGAGGTTGCCGGCCATGGTGATGCTGTGGCAGAGGCAAGCCTGGCGCCTCAGCAACATGAGGATAGGGCGCAGAACTTCTGAGCTGACTCTTCGAGCACCCTCAGGATCCTTGGAGCGTCTAGTTGTGCTTTGAGAGCCAAGGATGTTCCTCAGGTCCATGCTACGAATAGACTCAGACGAGAAAGCCAGAGCGTGCATCTCCTGACTAAGGACAGACGCTTGCATCAAAAGATCATAGTGCTCTTCCGAGATTTTGATACCTACGCAAGTTAGCTAATTGTGCATGTGCGAGAGGAAGTGAGCTATACCATTCAGAGACGTGTAGGCAATGGCATCTCCAAAGTGAGAATAATCTTTCTTGCCAGCAAGACCGGACAAGTCGATATTGCGGAAAGAGAGTTCTTTGAAGTAGCTGTTGTAGCGCAAGGCTCGGAAAAGCGCAAGCAGCTGTAATGTAGAGTAGGGCTGTCCACTCGAAGGCAACAAGCGAAAAGCGGGTTGAGATGGCGTGTTCCATTCGATAGTCCATCGAGGAACTTGAACTTTGAATGCAGCGCAGTATGCGTGCAAACTTCGCTCCAGTCCGCCCAAGTCGTTGCCCGAGGTCAGTGATAACGGCGGGGGAAGCCCCTTGATGTCAAAAATTGCCTTTTGCAGATGCTGCGGCCACATGGGCTTGAGTTCTCGGTCTACCTTGGTCATGGCCTCAATAACTCGTCGATAGTGAACACTGGCGAGCTCGAGTCTGCTCTCGCGGCCGAGGGGAAGTCTGAGCAACGTTAGTACACCAGGGGTTTGACGGGGACGAGGCCTACAGTGACTTACCGAAAGCTCATGACAAATCTCTGTTCGTGCGACGCAACGGATGCTCGGAAGCGGATGAGTGAAACTGTGCCAAAGGATTGAACCTTCACACGCAGGTCACCGGGGGTGGTTGCATAATCGGCCTTCAGAACCTCGAGGAAGTACAGCATGCATGGTCCGATGACAATGTAAAACGAGGGACCGTCCACAAAGTGCTGAGACTCCTCGGCCGAGTTGGTCTTTTGGGGCGCTCCAATTGTGCGCTTGACAACGGGAAAAGTCAGGATCTTAGAGAGACTGTTGTTCGCGTCAGGCTCCGTGGTCTCGACGATGTGATTGATTCTGGCCTTGAGGTTGCCGGGGATCAATGATGGAGGTGGTGATCGTCTGAGGTTCATCCTGCAAGCCCTCTGGATGCTGGTAAGCCAGTCATCACGGTCCTTGGGAAGCATGAAGAATAGGTGCGTCCTGGAGTATGCCAGCTTGGGCCACTGAGCAAACCACCAGACTTCGATGCCGAACCGAGGGCTTGAACCTTCCTCATTGAACACAGCAACGATGGAGCGTAGAGGAATCTCCATACGGACATCTGCTGCTGAGGACTTACCGCCGGCAGAATAGGGGGAACCGCCAGGCTTCAACATGCCGTCCCCCTGATCCAGCTGCGGGAAGACAGCCCTTGCGGCCTCGGCACCCCCAAACTTGACCAAACAGGCGTCGGTGAGAACAAGGTATTCGGCGCGTGCCTTGAGGAGTGTCACATCGGTCTTAAGGGGACCATACTGAGCAACCTCCATAGACGAATAGGGCACCTCGGGGGGCATTGAGGAGAATTCGGGGGCGGATGCGCTCATGGGCGACACGCTCGAGACTCGGCGGTGAATTCTATCAATCATGGATCCGGAGCCGGAGTGATTCTTTTGGAGACGGCGGGTGGAGGACGAGTTTCGAGAGGGGCTCTGGGACATGGATTCCATGGACGAGTTGCTTAGGGAGCGGAGGGCCTTGGAGAAGACGCGAGGCTTCTTGCCCTCGCCATTCTCAGACTCCTTTTTCGCATTGTGAGGGATCGGGAGAGGGGGCGTCGTGCGCAGAGTCGGGAGAGTCCTCCTCTTCCACTTTTCGGCGTGCATTGTGCAGAGGTCGCGATCGTCGGCGGTTTTGCGTCAAGACCCAGTTCTTTGGGGTTTCCCAGATCAGCAAAGATGGAGAAGCAGATTGAGGATCAGTGGATGCCTCGCATGCCGCCAAAAAAAGATAGGATCTATGAGGAACTTGACCAGGTTGGATATGGGTAGGGCGTCTTCTGGGGAGGCGTCTCCTGGGGTGAAGAGACGTGACGCCGTGGAGCAAAGATGAGAACGGCGCGGAGACTGCGTAACAGGCAGGGTCACCTCGACGTCAAATTGTCTCAGTCCTCGGCTACTATGTCTTGGAAGTTTGTCAAATCAAGCCAAGAACTCCCCCCCGCATGCGTGCGTGGTCGTTGAAGCGGGATGCGGAACGCGGATGCGGAAGCGTTGGCTGGTTGTCAACGCCCGTGGTTGAACAATTTTTTGGGTTGTGTAGGACCAAAGCGTGCAATAGAAAAGCCAAGTGTCGCGTGGGCGCAGGCTATGAATAGCAGCTCTTGTCTCTCGGCCGAGGGGAGGGAGAGAGAGAGAGGTTCCCAGCTCACAGTCACGCAACGAAAGGAGAGAGAGAGCGAGCGAGCGAGATGTGGATTGCACGAGGCAGAGGAAGATCACGATGCGAGCTGAGTTGAGTGAAGGTCGGAGGAAGAAGGATCGGCGGCAAAGGGAGTGGCTTTGACGGGATGTGCGTGCGATAGATGTGACTCGGATATTGGATTGGATTGGATTGGAGATGACGTCGTTTGGAGGTTAAAGGCCCAAGAGTTGCCCCAGGAGCATGTGAGGACCAGGTCACGTCTCAGGCATGCTGATAGCTGCCAGGCACGGGGAATTGGAGGGGCAGAGCGATGCCCAGCAACGCAAGCAGTTGAGTGAGCGATACGGGCCCGGACAACGAGGCTTTCGAGACGCCAAAGGGAGGCTTCACGATACGAAGTGCCTAGATAGAGTATCCGGTGGCCCCGGGGAACGACGGAGGGAGGCTGTGGTGGTCTTGATGAGGAACGAGAGACGGATTCAGGCCGAGCCTGGAAAAAAGACGAAGATGGAAGGAGAGGGTTGGGGAGACAGCAAACACCACCGGTGGTGATTTGTGTCTTGGAGTTGACGGATTCAAGGGTGTACTAGGGCTTATCCAAGGAAAATGGGGTAAAGAGAAAGAAACAAGAGCCCGAACATGGAAGAGTAGAGAAAAGTCGATGGTGTGAGGCAAGAACCTAACAAGCACACACGGGAGAACTGAAGGTGTCGTCGTCATAATGCTGCGCTGGGTCACAGTGGAGATGGGACCCCCCCGGCCACCCCTGGAAGCTTTGTGCATTGCAGTAGCCCGTCCTGCTAACGAGCGAGCCCGCACTAACTAACGCCCTGAGGAGCTGCCCGTGGATGGCTCCCCACGCGGCCGACGGGCCCCAAAACAAGTTGGCCCAGCGAGCCGCCCAGAACAGGAAACCCTGGCAAGGTCCGGCGTCGACAGCCAGCACAAACGAGGACTAACGTGTGTCAGATCTCGATCATTGGGAGAGGCCAATTGAATGAACCAACCCAAGGATGCGGCCTTGTTGGACGGAGGCTACTGGTTAGTTACTGCACTGTAAGCTGCTCTGATCTGAGGTCTCAACCCTCTCTCTTGAGCCGATAGCCAGGGGCCCCAGCAACCAACATGGCGTGGTCCAAGGTTTTCTTGGACTGAGACCCTCCCTCTCAGATGGATGGGATGGTCTCTTCACCTCCTCTGGAGAGCGCCTTTTCCGTTTCGCATGCTACCTCGCTGACAGCTCGTGACAGAAGGCCGTGATGATGCCGAAACCCATCATGCTTTCGGAGTGGCCTCTGGACTCGTCTCCTCCTGCGGCCAATCACCAGGTGCGCGGGGTAAAATTGCTGTACCCTGGCCATCAAACTTCCATTCTTTGTCCCCTTCAGCCGCTCACGTCGACATGGAACCTGAGCAGCCCACGTTGCTCTGACTGAACTGCGCTGCTTTCGCTCCATGGCTGATGAACCTAGGACAGCTGAAGCTTGGAGCATGGTCACCTCCACTCTGGCCCAACGCTCACAGGCGCCAAGGAACATTGGTAGGTTCCAGGCCCACGATTTTTTCTGCTGCAGTAGGTAGCCGCGAGATTCAGCACGGGGAGCTGCGAGTATTCGTAAGTCGGTGGATCACGCTCGGTGGAAAAGATGCACCGCATGCGCGGTACGCTGTATGTACGCACCACGGTACATACGCATGGATGTATGGATGGATAGGTAGAAAAGGATGTGCATATAGAGCCCCGTGCCCTCCGGCCCCTGCTGGGACTGGAGACTCGATCTGATCCTTCTGTATAAACATCGTATTGTTGATCTCGTGTCGTGCTGTGGCTTGCCCGTTTCTGCTTCTGCAGCCCTCGGCCTTCTGGATCTCGTGCATGAGCTTTCCACCCCCGGGTCATGGATCGATCTGCCGTACGAGAAGTCAAGCCAGTCAGTCGCAAAGCTCGGCAGCCGTTAGAATACCGTCACCAAACAAAGCCACCCCGCTAAAATGGTCTACGGTGATAGCGCATCCCCCTTGAGACAAGCCTCCAGATGGCATGGGCGCTTCGAGACCTGAACCCCTTCCATTCCCCCCCCCCCATCATCTCATCTGCTCGCCTTCGGACAATTCTTTGCGTCATTGGAGATCTTGACCGACTTGACTCGACATGGGACAAAAAAAAACTCGCCATCCGCGCCTGACGATGTGCCATCACTCGGACTTAACCCATGCCCGCGCGGGCGGGCGTGGCATCTGGTCTGGTGGTGAAACCGTGATATCCGCCCAACAATTGGCAGAACCGCCGCAGCGCAGTCTGCAGTCGGCGAGTCCGTCAGAAGGAAGGGAAGGGAAGGGTCCCGGGGTCATGGTCGTATCCGCCATGGATGATTCCTGGCCATTGTTTGCCTTGGCTCTGCGCCTCTGGCCCCTCAGAGGCCCTCAGTGACCCTCTGGACAGGGGGCATCAGAACACGAACAGACGAGCCACTCGGAGACTTGAGATGCGATCCTGCTGCACACAGCTCCGCTTATTAACGTGCTCACTCACCTCACCATCAATGGTCATTCTCCCTGATATAAAACTACAACCCCTACGTGATGTTGACCGGGCAATTGTTGATGACCGATGGTCAATTTGTTCTTAGTAGTTAATATCATAAGGTTAACTCCCCTGACAAGGTTTGTAGATGACAGTGTCTCGGCACGCACTGGAAATTTTGGCTTCAAGGTGATTGAATGAGAAGGACCATCAGGACCACAGGTTGCCGCATTTTCCGTGACGGACTTTTCGCATAGTTTCGCATTGTACCCGGTAAACGGTCACCTCGATACGAGGAATGCCATGGATGCTTGTTAGGTGGGACTATCTGTCAACCGCTTGACACAAGTTGTGCAATTCTCTGCCCCTATGTCTAATCTTCCTCCTATAGCAGCAACGAACAGTAAGCAGTCATCTAACAGGATATAAATGCTCACACAGCTCCTAGTACATGTTAAAACAGCGGACTGTAGGACCGAAATTGGACTACTTGATGTGTTATATAAGAAGTGGCGTCTCGTCTCGAAAGGGGGCTGACAGTATGGTAGACGCCTCTTGGTTGCTTAATGAGCCCAACCAGAAGCCGTCATCAATTTCAGCTTCCAAGAAGACGCTCGATGATGAGCTTGATCTAAGCATCATGAGACTTCTTATCAAGAGCCAAGTGTGCACAGTCTGGCGAGAAGTGTAAGACATGGCAGAACGGCTTGTAGAAAAAGAGCGTGGGCTGCAAGCCACCATCTCCAAAATGGATGTTGTACAGCACGATGTCGAACATGTCTATCATAGGGCATACTCAGAGAAATACCCGATTACTTCCGGTTCATCAGTTTGCGCAATGTGACCAAGGGTATGGTTATCACTTCTGCCCTTGATGTCTTGAGCTGCTGGAGTTAGACAAGGCATCTGGGAGCGCCAGGTGCCTTATGCTCAGCAACAGTGTGGCCGCTGGCTTGCAAACTCCGTAAGACAAGATTCTTAGTGTTGTGGTAGAAGGCCCATCGCCGATTTGTGTTCCGAATATTGGCATACGTAGGTAAGTTCCCCCATTGCGTTCTTGTTGTAACATTCGCATCCATGTTTATGGGCATTGCCATGGGTGTTGCCGGTATTCCAATATCAAATTACCAAAGATAAGCTTTGCAGAATCACATTCAACATCAGAGTAACGAACCAACAATTTTTTAACGGCTATGAAGAATGGATAACTTCCTGACTTGAGAGTTGTCAAAGCAATGCCTGGGGTGATTCTGTACTCCAAGTTGCCCAAGGATCTATGTCGTAACCGGTACTATCAAGGCTGAAGCATCAAACCAATGGATGACATATGTACCTTCTGCGTCAACAAGAATGCATCTCGGATGTTTCGGCGAATACTCATTCCCGATTTCATAGTGGATTGAGTTGCGAACTGAGATGATGTGATTTGTGGTCTGACGACATCAACTAGAAGAGTCACATACCCAAATCGACTTTACCTGCAGGAATTGTATCATTGGGCGCATTGATATGGCCATGACACCACAGCTGTAGTGAGGCTTCGGGAGGAGACTCGACACGGCTGCGATACCATCCATGAAGCTGACCAACCTTGCCCGCACGTTTTGCAGTAGTGAGGTGATATAGAGATGCTCGATAGTCACGAGCTCTCGCGATTCTGCAGTGGAACCAACAAGAGTCATTGTGGTACCGTGAGCGATGTGAGGTGGATTATCAGTGAGTCAGTGGAAAAGACATATGATGAGGAGGACGTATGGATCTCTGGATGTGCTGCTCCAACTTTCAATTCATTCTGAATTGCCTTTGTGGTTTCTGATATAACTGACACGATGTTACTGAGACTAAGTAGCTGAGGTTAATAGTGTTACAAGCGATGCTGAGATATTATGCCATAGTGACTTTGGCGAGACGACGTTGTCGAAGCTGGGGTTTAGAGCCACTCACAATGTCTAAGAGTACTAATGAGTCAGGTTGCATGAAATATGAATGCAGTGGGACTCTCATGCTCATGGAATTCGTCGAGTCGAGGCGTGAAGGCGTCTACGTGATGGCTCGGTATTGCAAGACCGAGTATTCCGCGCGATTCGGTAGAAGAAGGGACAACAATTCCGCTCCGTCTCGACTAGAGCCGCCGAAAGGGTTCGAGATCGGTCAGATGGATCTTTGGTTAAGTATTTATTCGACGGATATTGGACAATGAGAAATTGGTAGATCTGCTATGGATCTTGGTTGATAAAGACCCTCGGCAGGAATCTCCTAATAGGGCCATGTCCCCAAGTTGCTGACTTACATTATGCATGTCACGGGATCCATCAAGTTGAAGATTCCAAAGGAGCCCCAGTTAACAAGGATGATGATTTAAACATGTTGAAGCGAAGCACTTTAACTGTCAGTTTGTCATTTATTTTCTTGGCGAACTTTTCGTCAAGTCTATCGGGTCATGTCAAGTGAGGGAGGGCGCAAAAAGCAACAACTCTTCTTCTCTTATATAACCCCATCTTAACAATTCGAAATCCCAATCTCACTTGCCGACTTATTCCCCTCGGTTCCAAGCTCTTCCCCTCCTCGGAACCTAGCTCAAAATCGGCAACAAAAGGAGATCCGATTCCGCAGTTTTTGACAAGAGAGAATCTCTAACCTACCCCACCTTCCCACAAGTCTGGGGTACCCGTACCGGCCATTCCTTCCATCCGCTCTCAACACGGCATCGTCTCCCGCAAATACCGTCCCCACCTTCGTCACCGCCTTCCAGAAGCAGAAGACCTACCCGGGGCGATTCGGGGGTCACTCGGGCGCCGGTCTTCGGTTTCCAACGGTGTGGGAAGGGCCACCATTTTTAAATCAAGGACAGCTTCCCCTCTTCAAAGCCAGGTTTGCCTTGTCGAGACCTGACCTCTTCCGCAATCCCCTCCCCCTCCCCCTCCTCCTACTAGAGACCTCGTTGCGAGGTTTCAATTGCTCTCTCTAGTTGAGAGCTTCTCATCGCAAAAAAATCGGTGTGTGTTGGGTGTAGCTACGCGCGCACCAAAAGCCAGTCGCAACCATGTCTTCGGATAACTCGCTCTTCGCGAGGCACTACATCGATTATGTCTATATACCCGGCCTGCTCCTCATCGTCGGAACCCTCATCGTTAAGAAGGAGTGGACGCCTTACGCCGCCCTCGTCGCCGTCGCATTTGGCGCCTACAACTTCCTCGCCTTCCGTGAGCTTTTCCCTGCGCCCAAAACTTTTTCTCACCTTCCCCGCTCTTGGGTGAAGTTTGTCGATGTCGCCAGCTAACCAATCGCAGAGGTGAAGAAGGTCCTCAAGCCCGATGTCTTCCAGGAGTTCGAGCTCGAGGAGAAGACGGTCATCTCGCACAATGTCGCCATGTAAGTTTTTGGCCGCCGACGCAATTGACGATTCAATTGCCTGCCTTGCGCCACGAAATGCGCCCGCGCGCTGACAGCTCGACGATAGCTACCGCTTCAAGCTTCCCAGCCCCAAGCATATCCTCGGCCTCCCCATCGGCCAGCACATCTCCATCGGCGCACCCTGTGTCCAGCCCGATGGTTCTACCAAGGAGATTGTCCGCTCTTACACGCCCATCTCTGGTGACCACCAGCCCGGTTACTTCGACCTTCTGATCAAGTCGTACCCCCAGGGCAACATCTCCAAGCACATGGCCTCGCTCGTCGTCGGCCAGACCATCCGCGTCCGTGGCCCCAAGGGCGCCTTCGTCTACACCCCCAACATGGTCCGTCACTTCGGTATGGTCGCCGGTGGCACTGGAATCACCCCTATGCTCCAGGTCATCCGGGCTATCATCCGAGGCCGCGCTGCCGGAGACAAGACCGAGGTCGACCTCATCTTTGCCAACGTCTCGCCTCAGGACATCCTCCTCAAGGAGGACCTCGACTCTCTCGCCGCCCAGGACGCTGGTATCCGCATCCACTACGTTCTTGACAAGCCTCCGGAGGGCTGGACTGGTGGCGTCGGCTATGTCACCGCCGACATGATCACCGTGGGTACCCCAATCTCTAGCCTCAAGGTCCTGACTCGCTGACACTCAATCCTGCAGAAATGGCTCCCCAAGCCCGCCGACGATGTCAAGATCCTCCTCTGTGGACCTCCTCCCATGATTAGCGGTCTCAAGAAGGCCGCAGAGAGCCTTGGCTTCAAGAAGGCTCGCCCCGTCAGCAAGCTCGAGGACCAGATCTTTGCCTTTTAAACGCATCGATCTACCAACCCAAGCTTGACCATCCGCCTAGGGTTCCCATCTGCATTAACCCGTAGAGGGATAGCCGTCTATCGGCAATCTCACGCTTAGAAACAAGAGAGAGGGGGCGGACGGGATGCATGCACCTCTGACAAGCAAGCCTACCTAGATAGGCTGGAGCACTGTCATGTCAAAGCAAAAATGATGAGGAATATGTTCACGCAAGGAAACAAAATGTAGATTCACATTAGTTATATACCAAGACTTGATTGGCGTTGATGGAGTCTGTTTCAAGACGACCTCCCCAGGCAAGGCAAGACAAGACAAGATAAGACATCAGCAATTGCAAGCACGCTTTCCATTGTCCCCGGCCCCAACTCGTCTAGCATTATGATATAGTACAAATAGCATAGCCCCAAACTGCACTGCACTGCACTGTAAAGTCCCCCAATATTTTGTGTTAGGGGCTTGGTAGGTAAAGGTCACATTCTGAGCACCCAATTTATCCTGCTCCTTATTCCTCATCATCGTCCGCATCGGCCATGCTTGTGTCTGCGCGACGAGGCTCTTCATCCTCATCGCCAGACGCACTCTTGGCTGGCGCGGGGGCTTCCTCTTCCTCTTCATCATCACTCTCGACGACACGTCCACGGCGGGCTCGCTTGTGCTGTTGGCGCGGAGCGAGCTCCTCGTCATCGTCGTCATCGCCGGCCCCCTGGTTGGCCTCCTCGTCAACATCCATCTTGTCGTCGTCGACGGCCCTTTCGTCCGCCTCTGACAGCGGTGTCTCCTCCCTCTCCATATTTCTTTCAGCACGTTCGAGCGCATCATCGTCGTCCGAATCATCACTGTTATACACCAACTCTTGGCTCTTGAACTTCTGTGACTCCTTCTTCCCAAGACGGAGACGTTTCTTGGGTTGGGTCTCCTCCTCCTCTGATTCGTCGTCTTGACGCTCTCCCTTCTTCTTCTTCTTTCCTCCTGATCGCCTCGGCTTGCTCTCGCCGGAAGTTCGGGGTGCAGTCTTGCGCTTCCGCTTGACCTTGTCTCCCGTTTCGCTGTCCGTCGTCATCTCAGCCTCCATGCGAGCGCGCTCCTCTTCGGCTCGCTTCTCAGCCAGCAGTCTGTCCCGGGCAGCGATGGCTTCGCGCTCCTTCTTGATCTTGTCTTGTCGCTCTTTCTCCTCTTCGAGCACCTTCTGGCGTTCTTCTTCACGGCGCTTGAGCTCCAATTCTCGCTGAGCCTTGGCTGCTTGGATCTTCTCCTTGTTCTTCTCTTCCCACTCCTTTTGCTTCCCGATGGCTCGCTCCAGTTGCTTACGCAATGTGTTGCGGGCCATGTTAGCACGCTGTTCAACATCGTGCTTGGGATAAGGAGTCTGCGGGTGAGCGGCAATCTCATCCAGTGATGTAATAGCTGCCTCAAGCCCTGCGGCGGCCTTCTCAAGCTGCTCTGCTGAGCGCTTGTTCTCCGGCAGGCCCTGAATCATGGTGACGAGTTGGATCTGCACAAAGGCAACGTTGAACTTGTAGTGAATCTGCTCAGGAGCAACTTCGAGGGCCTGTGGTCCAATGTCAGTATGACAACGATTCGCACTGGTGATGTAAAAACTTACCTTCTGAGCGCATTCGAGCGCTTTGTTGTACGCATCAACGTCACGCTCCGTTCGGCCACGGTTCAGCCAAGTTCGTCCCAGGCAAGCGAGGATCACAGGGTCATTAGCCTTGCCATCTCGCGAGAGCGCGATCTCATAGTGCTCAATGGCCTTGGAGTACTGCCTCAGCTCGGCATAGATGTGACCCAAGTTGACATATAGATGCGAGTCCCTAAGGGTTTCCCGGACCTTATTAAAGATGCCGAGGGCGGACTTGTAGTCCTTCTTGTCCTCCACAAGGGCAATGGCGATACCCTGTGCGGCATATGCATTCTTTGGATCCAGTGACAGAGCCTTCTCAAAGAACTCAACAGCCTTGCCGTACGTTGCACTCCTCTTTTGCTTCTCCGATTCAGACTCGCGGCGCATCTCTCGGGCTTGCATCAGGTACAAGTTGCCCATTCCCACCAGAGCATGCCGGTCATGCTTATCATAGTTTTGAAGAGTGTGCTTGTAGTGGCGGAATTCTGGGTCCTCGTTGATGTTGGCAGGGCGTTTCCTCGAGTGCACTCGGCCAAGATACCAGCCATAGAGAGCACGAACCTCGAGGTCGGTGTTGTTCTCCTGGTACAACTTGGCAACAGCATCAGGGCCTTCCTTGTTCGGGTTCTTCCTGAGTTTGATGTAGGCAAGTCGCGCGCGAGCATCCGTGTAGTCGTCGTGACGGGCCAGGAGCCCTTCATAAACCTCGACAGCCTTGTCCGTGAGTCCTCGTGACTCGTAGCTTCTGGCGAGGTTGAAGCTGATGGTGGACACAAGAGCATCCGTGTCCATGTCGGGATCCTTCTCGCCAATCTTGATGCAAGCGCCCAAAGCAGCCTCAAACATGTCGCTGGCGAGCTCGTGCTTCTCAGCTTGCGAGTGGAAGCAGCCGATGTTGTTCAGAAGTTGGGGAGGAAGAGACTTGCGAAGGGCAGCCTTGATCTCGGCCTCATCTGTGACATCTTCTGGGCGTTCTGAAGGAGGGACCTGGTCCAACTCAAGCTGCTCCACCTGTTGCAAGCACTGCAGAGCCTTGTCAGGGTGGTCTGTCTCATACAAGCGTGCTAGGTTCAGTAGGACTGATGCATCTGGCGCCAGTGTCTTCTTTGGGTCCTTCCATGCATTTCGAGCACCTTCAAGAAGAGTGATGGCCTTCTTAAGCTCGGCGGATTTATCCTCCTTGCTGTCGCTAACCTGGTTGGCGAAAACCTCCTCGGCATACAGAGTACCCAGAAGAATCATCGCCTCATGGTTCTTTGACTGCTGAATCATCTTCTCAAGGCGGAGCTTGGCCTCTCCAAGATCGTTCTTCAAGACTGACAGCTGCGCAACTCCAAACTTGGCAGGAAGGTAACCAGTCTCTGTTCCTCCTCGAGCATCATCGGCACGACGGTAGTAATCAGTGGCGCGCTCGGTATTGCCGCTATAATGCTCCTTTCTGGCCAGAAGATACCAGCCATCACTGGCAATGGCGTTGACGTCAGTGTACTGGATGGCCTTGTGTGCGAGCTTGTCGGCGTTGTCCCATGCCTTTCTCGACAGGAAGTAGCTTGCAAAGGTAGAGCAGGTCAGAGGAAGGTCCTTGTCCAGCTTGAAGGACTTTTGTGTGTACTCGGTCATGGCCTTCTTGTAGAGCTTGAGAAATTCGTCGCTGTTAACGGGAACATGGCCGCTGGCGTCAAGATAGTACAATCCTAGGAGGATGTTGGCCACCTTGGAATTAGGGTTGATCTCAAGGCATCGTTCCCATGCCATCTTCGCGTCATCCTTGAAGCCAAGCTGCCAGAAGCAACAGCCAATGCCGATTCGAGGATCTGGGTCAACCAAATCCGGCATCTTGTGCAAAACATCTTGGTAGATCGCAAGCGACTCAGGGTACTTGTGCATAGAGAAAAGAGCCCGCGCTTTGCCCATCAAAGCGAGCATATTCTTTCCCTGTGAAACTCTCAGAGCATCGTCAAAAGACTTGACGGCAGTCTTCAAGAGCTCGTGCTTCTCGGAACCAATACCACCAGCGGTCTTGGACGGTGCTTGCAGCGACGCTCTCAGTAGCAATAGAACGCCTCTGGCGAGGAAAATTGGCGGGAATGATGGGTTCAGTCGGGCGGCGTCGTTCAGGGAAGACGTTGCGAGCTGGAGGTAGTACTCCTTGGTCTTGGCTTCGGACACTCGAGTCCCATCGGGTGCGACTCGAGGCGCCTCTCGACTCTTCCACAGATACATCCAGCACAGACAGCAGATCATGCTAACCTTATCACGCGGGTTTGTGCTGTTGCTCTGGATGGCGCTGCCGCCTCGGAGGAGCATCTCGATGGCATGGTCGATCTTGTGTTGTTTGGCATATGCCAGAGCGACCGTCATCCAGTATGTCTTGGCGGCGCGTTCGTTTTCGAAAAGGGTGCAGAGCTCGGTGGGATCATCGACCAGGTCCTCGAGATCGATCTCGACAGCTTCGTCCTCTTGGTCGCCTTGCACGGGGATGTCGATGGCGGAAGGGATATCGGTGAATCGAGTGCTGACTGGCCCAGCAGGAGCATCACCGTTGACACCATTCGCGGTGCCATTCTGTTGCGTGGCCATGGTGGTCGGAGGAGGGTGAGGATGAAAAGGTGCTGTGTTCGTTTTGAAGCGAAAGCTTTTGGTGGAGGAACGCGTCGCTCGGAGCAGCTAGCAATGCGCCTCGAATCCAGGGACGATCAGCGCATCGGACGGTTCAGAAATCAGAGAGCATAATCAATCGCAAGGCTCGAGTGAGTATTTGCGTGGCTTGAGGTTGCGCTGGCGACGAGAGGGTGGAAAGATGATGGTCGCGCAAGAGGTTTGTCGTGTTAGTTTTGTTGCATCGCAACTGAAGCGAGAGAGAAACTGAGAACCTTGAGTTCCAGGTTGCACCTCCGTGGCGGTACGTACTTGCGGGGCGGGCTATGGCTTTCTGATTGGCTGTTGGCAGGCAGTGGCACTCAGCTGGGAAAGTGCCCCTGTCCAACACAACTGCCTCGAACTCTAACTTCAACCGTCCATCTATTTCTACATATATCAACCTTTGCAGTAGCAAATTGTGCGAAAATATTAGTGTTTACTATAAATCCCACTAATTATGTTCTTATTTCCAAAATTTTCTCAACAGCTACTGATTCTAGACACGTTGACGTATATATATTGATAAGTTTACTTAACACAACTCCCCTTGCTCTAACCTCGAATAACCACAAGATCTGGAGTTTTCGCGCCATTCAAGGTAGAACCCCCCAATAACTTGTTTTATCAAGTTCAAAATTAATCTAGCTTTCCTTCAATGTTCTCAATGCTATGTATCCTACGCTCCAAAATCCCCCTTACCTGAGTTTGGTTGGTAGTCAGGGGGCTATAGAAGACTCTAGGAGCATAAAATAGATTTCTACCACAAGAAATGGTCGAAAAACATTCTAGATATCCACATACCTCACAATAAAAGTTCAATATTTTTGCATTCTATTACGTCTTAATCCGCTTGCAACAGTCGGTACCACGGTATTCATGCCCGCCACCGTGCCCTGGAGCGAGCTCAGCAGGTATCAGCTGGCAACCACTGTTCGCCAGTAGCAGCTTTCTTGGAGAGCTTCAAACTTCTTCTTCTCTCTTCTCGACCCTTTTCGCCTTATTTCCATTTATTTCTCTTTTCCAACATCTCCCACACATTGACAGAGGACAGCTTCTCCTCTCGGCTGAATGCCCTAAAAGTTCGTTCAACGCCGTCACATTTCCAGCTTCACTTTCCTATCGCGACGAAAACTATTTCAACAGGCTATATTCGCAGCAACGATGCCTCCAGCTAGTGGGGTCCAGATCGCGACTTTGCAACAAGTATCTCCTCTCGGTCCCCGCAATAACAAATGCTCAGGATGGAAATGCTTGACAGAAGCCGAGCAGTTCGGAATCATCTTCAGCATAGTCATCACCTCGATCGTTCTCATCCTTGCTTACATGTACTACCTTGGCAGGATCACTTCAGCACATCAAGAGATCGTACTTGCACGTCGCCGTCGTCGTCGACGTAGAGCACGCCTTGCGAACATCTCAGTGTCGCAGCTGCCCGCAGTCCCCCAATATCCAAGCCAACCTCAGCAGGTTGTCTATCAGCCGGTGTTTTATAGTCTGGGTAGCAGCCCGTTTTCGCCTCCATCAACTCAAGTGGTTCCAGGGCCGCTTCCTCCCCAGCCCGTTCAAATCATATATCCAACACCCCCAGTTGCAACTCATCCAACCTACGTGGCTATTCCCCATATTCAGCGGGAGAGTACACGGGACAACCTACGAAGTAACTCGCGCGGACGACCTGTTCAACGCCATCCGCCATCCGAATCCTCATATCCTTCCCCTCCCCGATCCCAGTCAAGGGGGTTGCCTCCTCGACAACCAACTTGGCGTCAGAGACTATATCGAGCTTTCGGGCTCCCCATGGGAAGAGCCTCAACGATAGCAAGTTCGGCTCCGGGAACTCCTGTTGGATCGCGACCCGGTTCGGCACGTGGTCGCGAAAACAGAAGACGCAGTTTGTCTGCATCGCAGTGTGCTGAGCATAGTCATTTATCTCGCAATAGCCAAGAATCTCGTCGGAGCCGCGGCCGCTCAGGCAAGGCTCGTCAGAACAGCGACCATGATCAAGAGGATATTCCGAGGCACGAGTCTCCTGACACCAATGTTGCGACAGTCCATAGTGACGATTACGAGTTGGCTCCCATACCAAGACCTTTTTCGGATGGACGTGGCCCCATCAGACATGAGCAGTGGCCATTGACGACGGCACCCCAAGGGAAAGAAAAGGAGGGCTCCAGCAGCTTGAGTAGCGAAATCTACTCAGATGGGAGGCAGACCCTGCCGACAATTTCGTCGATTCGGCCAACATTGGACATGAGCGCCAGGCTAGCTCATCTACCTGAAGAGTTGGGCGATGGTTCTAACACGCCCATGTCTCGACCAGGGACGCCGATTGTTAGTGACGACAGGGAGATGCGGACTAGCATGTATCGGAATCACAGAGGTCGTGAAGATAGGAGGAAGCATTGGGAAAGGTGAGGGGAAGCTTCAACGTCGGCTTAATGTGTTCTAACTCCAAGCTCCAGGGTCGTCGACCCTAGCCAAATGGCAGATGATGGTCCTGGACCTCTACCACCTCAACGTATCCACCAAGGAGGGGGGAACTATTACGTGGTTTGACGAGAGGCAGCAGCAGATGCTGTGAAACGGAGCGGTACTCGTGATCTTTGGCGAATGTTTACTAGATATGAGTTGTAAGAGTCATTTTGGTGGTTAAGAGGGGTTAGGATGAGAGCCTCACATTGGAGGCCAGTCCGAGTTAGTTTGTTGGAGGTTTTGTATAATAGCCTATAGATCCGAAGAATCATCTTGATCACGTTATCATTGTGGAAGCACAAGGGTGAACAGTCATGGCTGCAGCCCGGCGGAGAGTTGCACAAGGTTCAAACAATGGATAGACATGGACGGAAAGTAATTAACAAGAACTGGCTTATGAGAACCGTCAGAACCGGGCATGAATCCTATTGTATCTGATTGGTTGAGAAGAGTTGGGGAACTTCATCACACACACTTGACACGTCCCTGAATGAACGATCCATGAAATCCATGGATGGAACATTCAGGCGGCGACAACGCTAATCCCAGTCTGAACTTGAACGGACCCACTACAGGTAGAACCACTTCCGGAGCTCTTGGGTGGTCGCCTTGGCGCAGAGCCACCTTATCCCTCCCCCAATCCCCCAGCCAGAGCCAAAGGC
>JABCKD010000117.1:0-20300 GCA_013186415.1 Fusarium sp. NRRL 66088
AAGAAACGAAGGAAGTAAGTGGGTAGCCAGACAAGAAAAAGAAATAGGAAAAGAAGAAGAAAAAGGGGAAAACGCAGCAGCTAGCTAAAACTACAAGAGAGCACATACCAAACCATAGCATAATCACAAGTAACCGAATCGAATGCATGCATGCATGAACCAAACCAAACCAAACCAAACCAAACCAAACCAAACCAAACCAACCGGCAACACCGTATCCCAA
This sequence comes from Fusarium sp. NRRL 66088, assembly GCA_013186415.1. Classification (NCBI taxonomy): domain Eukaryota; kingdom Fungi; phylum Ascomycota; class Sordariomycetes; order Hypocreales; family Nectriaceae; genus Fusarium; species Fusarium sp. NRRL 66088. Next base: position 224 of record JABCKD010000117.1, read on the forward strand.
TCCTTTGCCGCTACGTTATCTTTCCCGGTTATGTTATCCGTTATTCCGTGTCCCCTTGTCCCGTCGTGTATTCATTGACAAAGAAACCCTGTCTTTACCGCCATGTCTTCGTTGCTGGAGGCGGCTATCGTACCAATTCCGGGATCCATGGAACCTCTTCCACATCTTTCGTCTTTGGTCTTTCGTATAAGGTGTTTCGAAACAAGTTGCAAGTCAACTGTAAAAGTGCGAGAATCCGGCTCATAGCAACGGTCAACTCGACAAAGGAGGGGCGTATGAATGAAGTGAGTAAAACGGTTAGAAGTCGAAGCAAAAGTCGAGGGTTATCGAGGTTAAAACGTTTCAACGTCGATTTCGGTTCGGTGTAGAGGAGCAATTCGGGTTCAGTTAGGCCACTTCCTCGCCATCCTTTTCTTCCCTGAATCGCAATCCACCTTCCACCTTGATCGCGTCCTGGACCCAGGCGGTTTTGGCCACCTTTTCAACGGTCCATCGGCCTCTCGCTCGCTTCAACAATCCTTCCGTAATCTCCATGGCGCCCAAGAGGCCCTTCTCCTTGAACTTGGCCTCGTCACCATCGTGATCAGTGTCGTCTCCAGCGTACTCGACCCATCGCCACTCAACCCTGGCAATGCGGTGGCTGGTGCGGCTGCGCATGCGGTGTGCATCACTCATGCCTGGGTGGGGATCGAATGGCAGTCTAGCCTCGAGAAGAGCGTAGAGTAATACTCCGAGGGACCAAGCATCAGTCGCTCGCCCATCGTAGGGCTGGCCCATGATAACTTCGGGTGCTGCGTAGTCGTCGGATCCACATCGAGTTTCGAGCTTCTCGTCGTCGGCAATGCGTCGTGAGAGGCCCAGGTCAGTGAGAATGACGACTGAGTGAGGATAGGTCGCCCAGTCAATTGATGGATCTGCGAGTTCAGAAGGAGTTAGGTTCACAAGCACATCTAGAACTATGTCAGTTTTAACCATTGCATATCATCCATCGGTGGAGCCTACTCTCGAGCTTGATATCTCTGTGCACAATTCTCCTTTCGTGAAGATAGCTCACAGCGCCAACCAACTCGGCAAAGATTCTTCGCATCAACGGTTCCTTGAGGACGGCGCGGTGCGTGGTTGCAACCTCAAATAGATCGCCTCCAGGGCAGTAGCTCAAGACGAGAATTGCCCGCGTAGGCTCAATACTCCAGGCCTTGAGGTCGACTAGAGAAGGATGGTGGATCGATTGCATAATCTCGAGCTCTCGCTTCAAGCTCATCTCAACCCGCTCTTCGCTGGCGCCGCCCTTGGGCCCATGCTCACACACCTTGACCGCAACTAGTGTCTTGCGGTCAAGGCTCTGCTCAGGCTTCGGTGTAAGCCGTCCATGATCGACTTCGGGAGAATCCTCGTCAGGCTCTATCTGACTTGTGGCCAACATGACCCTACTAAAGGTTCCTTGGCCGAGCAGTCGAACAGCCCTCCATCGACGTCGTTTCCTATCCTGCCGACCAAACGCCTCAAAGTATTCGAAACTGGGTCGTTTGGGTTTGCTGGTGCCATCGGCAGAATCCCTCGAAGACTCACTAGGTGGAGGGGTGGGTGGTTGAGCGAGAGAAGGCGTGAGGCCACGGGACTGGGCGAGGTTAAGTTCCCGGCGAATATGAGGCTCAAGCGGATGCTCTGAAGGTTCAATCTTGGGACGGGTTCCAGATACAGAAATTTGTCTCTTGGGAATACCCATAGGGTCAGGAATGTATTCACTGACACTTCGGTTTCGTGTATGAGGGTGTCGGGGTTGGCTGGTTGTAGTCTGTGTCGGGACATTCTCACCAGGCTCGAGAGTCGAGTAGATTTTACGCTTGGCGCCGTTAGCAAGAGCGGCATCAATCGATTCGCCGTTGCTGGTGACGAGGACAGAGCCTTCTCCGACACTTTTGAGGCGGAGCTGTGGAGGTGACGCAGAACCCGCGCTCAGCCTCTTCCAGGGTCCAGGGGAGTCGCCCGACATGAGGGGGCTCGGGAGCGGAGTGACGTCGCCCATGGCAGATATAATAGGGCTGGGAACCAAGCTGCTGGTTCCACTGGCGGTGCCGATACTATTGGCCAAGGCTTGTTTGAGGCTCGGGGTTCTCGAGATGGGGCGCAAGCTGCTGGCCGAAGCCCTGTGGTTCAGCGTCAAAGAACCACGCGAGGACGTGCTACCGTTGCCATTGAAAGATTCGCGTCGGGAGGGGGTTGAAGGATAGGCAGGAAAGTCTGTTGAGATGCGTAGAGATCCAAGAGGACTATGCGAGCGCCTGGTAGCAGGAGAAGAGTAGTCTGGAGCCAAGGCAGCGAGCTGAGGGGGCGGCAACTCGCCCTGCTGGATTGGGGGAGATGGTGCTATTGTGTTGGCACGGAAGTGGGCGAGAGGCGGCGTTGTGACAGATACATCTGGAAGCGTGAAGGAAGCCAAAGGACTAGTGGACAGCACGGCATATGCGTGGTCGTGACGTCGGGAGGCGGGCGCAAGGGAGGCGGCAGCGGGAGCGGGAGCAGAGACGGGAACGGGGATGGGGCGAGACCTCAAGACATCACGACCTCGATGGGAGTTGTCTGAAGAGTCGTGGTTGTTGGTGTCGATGGGCAGGGCCGTCGTATTTCGGGGGGCGTAGGGCGTGTTCATGGCTCCGCGGTGGGCGTCGGGTCGTCGGAGTCGCTTGGAACCAGGCAAAGGTCAAGCGGGACAAACGAGGCCGCAGTCAAGCAGTCGTCGTCGAGGTAAGAGGTTTCGAGTGGCCCGACTGTAGTGTAAGTGACCGGATTAGCCTCTTTCCAAGAAGGGGAACCTAGGGATAGAGGATGGACTCGGCTATCTGAGTCGAGGTGGGGTGACGAGTCTTGATATCAAGGCCTCTCCAGTCAGTCGGGAGCAGTTACACTGACGTACCTTGGCACAAGGAAACCGCTAGTGTTGGGCCAAGGGAGCACGAGTGCTAAGGAATGGCGTGGCGTATGGATACGTCGATGGTTGGCGAGACGAAGGAGAGAGACCGGGGGGGAAGAAGGAGAGGGAGAAGAGAAATCGACCGAGGGCTCTTCTATAACGCGAACATGAGAGGCGAATCGATCGAAGAGGGGAGGAGGATGGCTGGAGGAGGAGAGTATGTGAAGCGGGCTCCGTGTGGCAGTCGCTCAGAAGAGAGCGAAAGTGGGTGGGAGAGGGAAAGAGAAAGAAGAGGAGAAGGCCAAAGGGGAAAAAGAAGCCAAGATCGACGTCGTTGGTCGAGTAGAGATCAAGGATGGTTGGATGAGATGGGATCGTGGGTCCAGGCCTTTGGGTTAGACTAGACTCTGGTAGGAGCGATAGTAGCAGTTGAGTATCAGTAGTGGCAGGCGGGCAGTGTGTGGACTGTAAGGTACTGTAGGCAGGAGCAAGGGCGCGACTGCACTATGGGCGGGTCCTTTGCCTTTTTCTCTCTCTCCAGCCCAGCTGTAGCTGTGACTCTTGCCGTCTGGTCTTTCGCGCGAGCCCCGAACGATGGGCGAGTCCACTCTTTCCTTCCAAATGACCTCCAGCCGACTGACCTCTAGTGACCCTTCAGTGGTTCCTTCCCTTGTAAGTTGCGAGTGGCGGGCGGGAAAACTGGGCCGTCCGACTCGATAGTTTGGTACCCTTGCACGCCTGGCGAGGCGAGGATGGTGCGCAGCGATCAGGTAGGTAGTACAGCTCGTTGTTGTGTCCTGAGTCCTGAGCCAAGACGGTTGGGGCAAAGGAGCGGGAGAGGAGGCAAGTTGAGTTTATGCTGGACGCGAACCTTGAGGAAACTTGGCGTTGAGAGTGTGCAGCGGCGATAGGGAATTAATCAGAGAAGGGATAAAAGGGAAAGAAGATTAAAGTAATTTGTTCGGAAACGAGAAAGCGGAGAAAACGGGTGGTTGCTCAGCTGTGAACGGCTTCACAGAAAGGGTACGGTGTACCTAGGGTCCTCCCCCAAAAACAAAGCAGGCCAGGGTTGTGTTCAGGTACCCCAGGCAAAGAGTAGAACTGGGCAACGATGGGGGAATGTAAAATGTGGTCTCGTGCAGGTCAATTTGCGATATTGTGGTCTTCGACCCGGTTACTCTACGAGACGAGACGAAGGTGGCCCGAGACGAGGATGGTATGTTTCGCAAGCTGGGTGTGGCGTGTTGAGGAGCAGCACCAAAGGGGGCCAGAGAGAGAGAGAGAGAGAGAGACCTGACCCAGGAGTAAAAAAAAAGAGATGGTCACGCTGTGCCGTGCATGGACGGGATGTAATTTCCTTGCGCGCCGCGTGAGGTTTGTCTCTTTCGTCTTTATCTGGAGAGACGTCGATTGATTGATTGATTAAATTGATCCTGAGGCGATTGAAATGAATGATTCATGGAACGTGGAGAGAGAGAGAAGCTCGAGATATTAACCTTGTCATGGGGCGGCATCAAGCTTCCCGCACGCGCATTAGATGTAAGCTATGCGATGCGCGCAGACACACACACACAAAGACGACCTAACATGAACTCGCCTGCTTCTTACTCGGTCGGCGACAAAGACAACCGGACTGACAAGGGACAAAGTCTTGGGTCTCGTTTCGCCAAGGTTACCCATCCAAGCAAGGTAGGGCGGAAACACTGACATTCTTGTCCGTGATGAATGAGTGTTTATGACTGTTCTGTCCATCTCCAGGCAAGGTACTGTAGGTTGCAGGTAACGTTGGTTCCATTGCTTGGCCCTCTCTTTTCGTTACACCTGCTGCATGCACACTGCACCACCCAACCATCGATCCATTGCCCCTTGCCCCATTGTGGCATCCCGAAGCCTGGTCCCAGATCCATTATCAAGCCAAGCGAAACACGCCCGGCTTCACATCTGGAACGCACAACTGAGCGCTATGCAACCGAGTTGCTACAGTAAAGGAAGAGACAACATGTGTAATGTAATATCTTGGGAGTCTTGGTTGCACTCACAGAGCTAGGTTCCCCAACTCGATACTACCTTGTTCCCTCCTCCTCATCCTCCTCTCCCTTTGTTTTTTTCTTCTTCTTCTTCTCCAACTCTAAAACCCCTGCCCTCCCAAAACCATCCCTCTGGGCCAGAAATGCAATCATCTTTCCCGTCCTCGGCCCCTCCCCTCCACCGCAACCCACTGACTGCCGCTGCACCCAAGCCCACCAGGGCGGGCCACTAGGAGCCCTACAATCGCCCACCCGCGGGCTGGGCTTCCCTGCTCCATTCCTGCGCGTCCTGCGATCGTCTTTTTTTCCCTCTCTTTTTTTTCTCTGACTGGTTCGTTGTTGATGACGTTGATGCCCCCCTCCCCCCCGGTGTAAGAAATCATCATGTGCCGCTTCTGCCGCCGATGTCATCGCCGTCAATCTCCCGTGCCTTCCGCTCCGGCCCTCCGGCCTCTCCGACTCCCGTCCCGGTCGGGGTCTCGGGATAACCTCACCCTAGGCAGGCAGGAAATCCCAATTGGGCAATAAAATTCATTTATGCCTACATACGGAATCCGCGGGCAGCATCGCCATTATTGCCTCGAGCGGTAATCAATGGATCCTGCTACTGCTACCGCCAAGCGAAGCTGGGGTATGTATGTATCACATCATGATATGCATGGTCGGCCGTCAAGCAAGTGCTTCACGTTGCAATAGATCTCGCCAAACCACTCGCGTCACCGAGTGCTCATCCCTTCCATCTTTTCCCGCATGCCAGAAAAACTCTTTTTTGGCGCCTTCGAAGCCTGTCTGGGCACTGCATCTTGTCCTCTACCTCGACCACATGGTTCATCCAGCCACTTCATTGGCTCACCACCTCGATGCACACATGTCACTTCAGGCCAAAAAAAAAGACAATGCTGAAGGGTGGCATCATGTGCTAAATCCCGTGACATTGTCTTGGATAGGAGGCACCGTCTTGAATAAACATTGGCTAGCTTGTCTTGACATGTCGCCGATGCCAAAGGTTAATCTGAAGGCTGGCGATGGGACGGCTCGGAAGTGTAACTGATGTACTGTACTGTTAAGCCAAGACTCGTAAACCATCGAACTAGAAAACGCAACATCATGATCTTCTAAATAGGCCAAGAGATTTTGCTTTTTATAGCTTGATATCCCGGATTGGCAAACTTCCCAACCTCTTCATCACCTTTTAGGCGGCCAGGACGGCTCGGTTCAGTTTTATCGTTCGCGGCGTCAAACGTGCAGACCTAAGTATGGAATGTCTCAGCCTCCAGCCAAAGACAAACCTCGAACTCAATCTTGGTTTTGTTATCAATCTCATCAAATTGGGGCTCCTGGGTTGCGCCGAGCCTTGATAATGACAGGCTTCCTAACTATGCCTCCACTACGGAGTATATGATGCGCAAGTATACGCTGATCATGCAGCCTTCCGCAACTCAATCGTGCAGAAACCTGCTTCACTCATGACAATCAGGTCCAAGGGAGACATAGCCTCCGAAATGTCCGTGATTGGTCCGTGTCTTAAAAAGCGATACAGTCCAAGTCTTGATGCTCTCCTAGAAATGGGGTAGCTCTTCTGTGTCAACGTGTTCGTTTATGCAATCCTTCACCATTTGAGGAGTGTGCAACTGACAATTAACGAGCTTGAGACAACAGCCTAGGCCCGTCCCAAAACGCCATCATAATTGCAAGTATGAGAGCTTGGTAGTCCAACGGCAGAACGGCCAGGCTTTAGTTCCCTTTGGAGTGGCACAAGTGTGGGTTTCCTCACTTCATCAAGACTGAAGGCCGTGTGTATGTGCTACGGCATCGTCCCGTAAGCGACAGGCTCTTTGTTGTCAACGAACGTCGCACCTATTATCCCCAGCGAGGCACAGAACTTGTCTCTACCGATCCCGCTGGCTTCTAAAGGATGGCGATACGGGATCGGAATCGAGAAATTGGTGTCCATGACACGTCTACATATTTACACATCTAGTTCCTATGCTGCATTGATGGGATACTTGCCCTGTGTAGACCTCGAATGGGTGGTTATCGTGTCCAGCGCATTGTCTCTGTGAGAGGAGGAGGAACTCTTACAACACCACACCAGCCCTCGAGTCTAGTGGATATTAGTATCTAGGTAGTTTCACAAAGGGCATGTCCAGCATGCGAGTTAATCTGCTTTGGGCATCCTGCGTGACGCCGTGTTTCAATGCAGTCGGCCCGTGTTGGATCTTCAGGGGAAGCACAGAGTTGTTTATTTGGTGTTACGATGCGGCTTTGAGATGAAAAGTTCAAGCCATCGAGCTGGAGACTGTGTTCTTGGTTGGTTGCTGTGTGAAACACACTTTCTGTTTCCATAAGAAACTCGGCCGAAGCTACAAGAATAACCATCAACATCCCCAAAGTAGTTGTTTCGAGGCTACTTATGGTGGAATCCAAGAACGAGGACTGGCTTGTGCGGATGCTGCTGAGGCTCTGGGCTCAATCTCTCATCTCCTTCTTACGGGCAAATTGTGTTATGAGAACGACCCTAAGCGGCATTGAGAGGAAAAACAAAAGCGTGATGGACAGTATCATCAAGCAAAAATGTCAATACGCTCTCGCGACAAGCGCTTCTCTTCTTAGATAGAGAGTGTTAGGCACCGTAACAAAGAACATAATTATTAACACAATATTGACATTAAACTCAATACCATGCGATACTATACTTCTCACGCTATCACTGTCTCGAATCGATTAAGTTATAGCGTCGAAGAGGAAGCCTGGTAACACCGCCGTGCGTCACTTATAACCAACATGTCCAAGTTATAACCACCGTACCAGGTTATAATTATCATGCCTCATTCATTGGAAGTATCATGGCAGATCTGAAGAGGGCATTAGCCGCATTGGCAAAGAATACATTCTAATGCCAACGCCAAATATCGGGAAGCCCTAGAGGCCTCCCTATCATAACTTACTACCTAGCTTATGACCAACGTGCTTTGATCATCCACCATATCTTTGTCATAACTGTCGCACCTAGGCTATAACTAACATGGCAAGGTTATAACTGTCATACTTAATTATAGCTAGGTTATAACCGCCATGCCTGGGTGATAACCATCGTGGCTTGGTTATAACTCCTTGTCCCTAATTGTAACCACCATACCTTGAGCATCCATCACAGCCACATGCCCCTCTCCCGGCCTGACCTAACAGACCACCTCTGTCAGGAACACCTCATACTATCTAGCAGTACGTTCGCGTGCTGCAAGACGCACGTGCAGCTTACAAGGTCGCGACATAAACACATGCCGCCTCAACTGACGTGACCAACCTCGACAACTACACCTCCACCTGCATGAGTACCTTTGAAGATCATCATCACATCACTACACCAAAGGATTCATCAGCACAGCTCAAAATAGACGATTCAAGTCATTATTCGACCACAGCATCTGTCTAATCTCTCTCAACGGTCCGATTCCTTCAAGCAAAGAGAACAAGTGGCAAAAAAAAGAATACAGGACCGCAATATGATGCCTCTTTAGTCCAGAGCTGAGTGTGTGTCAAAGCCTCACTTATTCCGCAGGGGCCAGGTTGATCCTCCGATCCGTATTTTTCCTTTTCAGCTCTGTGGCTGTGTACCTTAGATTCCAAACGTCTCTCTGTCTCTCTTTTTCTTCCTTCGTCCGTGTGTTTGCTGACCCTTTCGTGTTTCTTCGTCCCTATTTGGGATGGGGTCGTGTTTCTCTTGGCGTAATACATAATAATAATCCGTTCGTGGTCGCGTCACGGCTTCAACAGCCGCCCCAGGTATATACAAGAAAAAGAGAGGATATCACCTCGTCAAACAAATCCATGAGTTTCTTTTTAAAAAAAAAAATAAACAACATGTTGTATGTAATATGTGATGAGTAAGCCGGGCCACGCAAGCGAAGCGAGCTGGCTAGCTAGCTTTACTGTAAGCTGCAAGCATCAGGTCAAGCTTATTAGAGGTCTCCCATTTGGTACCGCTTCACCCTGGCCCCATAACCAATCAGGGGTCTGCTGACCGGAGCAACTGGAACCATCGAGGGGGCTGAGCAACGCGGTAGATACCTCGGGCTGGTCGTTGGTCTTGTCCATTGGGTAGGGGAGGCTTGCAAAGGTGCTTGAGTCCTTTGCGAATGCTGATAATCGGCCCAGGCGGTAGTGATGTAACCGCCGCGCCTCCTCAAGGCCCCCCTGCTTGTGCAGTGCCGTCTCCAGGTTGGCGAGGCACGTCTCGAGTAAGCGCTCATCGCCTTCGGGTGTGCCCAGGAGTCGCATTGCTTCTCGGTACCAGTGGACAGCAGAGGAAATGTCGCCCAAGCGGAAGCTGTAGTTGCCCAGCTGGATATCCACCACGGCTTGTTGGTCGTCGTCCATGTCGTATTCTTTGAGGGTCTGAAGGCACTGGATGGCCTCGTCGTTCCTCCCTTCGGCACTCTTGACTGTACACTGAATGGTAGTTTGGGTAATGGCAATTTCGGACAGCCAGGCATGACGCTTTCCGGTCGCATCCGTCTTTGCTCGATATCGCGTGGCCACTTCTAATGACTCGGCCGCTTTGTTGTTGCTGACCAAGCAGTCAATATGATCGCCGTATAATGTTGTGGTCAGTAAATTTGCTGGTCCTATCCGTTCCTCCAGGTCTGGCACGAGGGAAGCGTAGAGTCGTGTCGCAAGCTCGTAGAATTCTGAGAACTCTTGTGATCCTAGAATCTCCCATACCCGTGACATTGGGTGGTTTTGGCCGAGGATAACGGGTACCATTCCAGCGACGTAGCTCATGACGAGCTTGGTGAGGTCTTTTTGGTGATGTCGATTGAGGTACCATACGAGGCAGATTGTGCGAACGACAAAGATAGGGCTCTCTGACCCTATCAACACCCTGAGTGACTCAAAGGCCGGGCTCAGGACCTGTGTGATGGATATATCGTCATACCGCATCGCGGATCGGTTGACGAGGCTAAAAAGTGTTATGACGCGCTCAAACAGCTCTTCGCCCTGGTCCCTCGTTTTCCGGCTCACGCAGTAGACGTTGTGTTCGTGCTTCCAGGCGCCGCTGGAAAAGGATGCATCGACGTAATCTCTAAACAGGCTCAAGACCTGCTCGACCCGGAGCGTCTCCGGAGGCGGTCGTAATGACGGACTCGGGGAGGGTGATGGTGTTCGACAGTTCACCTCTATGTGAGTATTCACGTTGGGTAGTTCGCCAGCCCGGAAGCGAGCTACCAGTCCAGGATTCCGTCGGATATAGCGGTTGATGTTGTCGAGATCGACCTTTTGGCCTCGAATGGTGAACTCGGAGGCCTTGCCTTGGGCGTCTCGTTCCGTCTTGATGATGAGGATGGCCAGGACCTCGTCGCTCTTGAGCTTCTTGTCAAGCCCCCACTTCCATATCCTCGACTTGTACATCTTGACGCTGGAAGGCAGGTCAGCCAGTCAATCCAATGCAATTTACCGTGTGGACGGAAAGAATAGCAAAGCAAGCAAGACCCGGCTAGTGAGGGTCATGTAGAAGCAAGCAAGCAAGCAAGCAAGCAAGGAAAGAAGGCGTTGACGCACGTCGCAGTGAAACCGTGTTCGCGCTGCAGGATCTCCATGACCTCCTTGAGCGGACGCTTCTCTTCCTGATACAGGCGGGTGATGATGGGTCTCTTCTTCTCCCACTCTGAGCTCGGGATCCGCTTCCCGGGAGCAGAGCGCGGTGTGCTCATGTCGGTATCGTCAGAGTCTCCCGGTGTCGGCCTGCGCCTCGCCGAGAAGACGGTGGAGGAAGCCATCATTGGGGGCTAGATCATTGCCCTCAGTAAGCAAGAGGATTTGTAGGCGCAGGGATAGAAGGGGGATTATAAAGGCTGAGTAGCTGTTGCGCTGCTTATCAGATGAGGTGGATTGCTGCGACCACCAAGAAGGAGCCGTTAGTTAATGGGTCTGAAGCTGAGCTGAATGAGAACGAGGGAGGGGGAACGTCATATAATACGAGGCGGATGAAGGAACCTAAGCATGAAGGAAAAAGGACTCGATGACCCAGCAAAAGTGCGACCACGACCCAATAAGACTGGTCGCCTTGACGCCTAGAGACAGGGACCCTGTTCCTCCAGCCTCAGCCCGGCGAGGCAGCCGGAAGGGCTCTCTGCAGAGTGCGGACTGCCCCTCCATCCATCATGGATGGATGGACCCATCCTGGTACAACGAAGACGATCAGCTGGTGTGGGGGCCGTTTTTGCTGCTGCTGCTGGTGGTTTTGTTGTTGTCTCACGAGGAGGTGATGCATCTTGGACAGGGCCTGGGTCCATCTGAATCGACAGATCTCAAGAGACAACTCAACGTGGATCCAATGTTGACCTGACATCCAAGTTGCATTACCCATTGGGCCGACATTGAACATGCTGTACAGATGCCCCTGCCTCGTCTTACATGTTCAAGATGAGTGGAGGATGAATGGAGGGAATGAATGAGAGAATCGCGGCAGAGAGGCCCATCCCATCCATCCATCATCCATCCTCCATCTCTCAGGACATGTTTCAGCGCCCGTGCTGTAGTGTCCTCTCGACCACTCAGCCCTATGGCGAGTCACGCATTTCCGCACCAACGTCCCCTGTGGCTGCAGCAAAAGTGCCCGTCCACAACCCGATTGCGGGCGACTCGGTGGAGGCCCATGGGCCATAGACCATGGCGCGGTGGAGATGGCGGAGCTGGTACCCGACCGACGGACTTGACGAGACTGGGCAGGGTTCTTCTCCGTGCCATGCCATGCTATGCCCTCCTTGAAGCTCTGTCTGGTGTCTTTTCCCGCCGACTTTTAGTGCGTCATATCATGTCTTCAATGCCTCTCTCTAGCCGCCGCTGATTCAGGTTCCCTCCCCCTCCATCCAATCCAAGCCATAGCTCCCGTTTCTTCCGTCGCGGGCGCTCTAAACTCGGACCGTCGATGGCGTCAGGCAACAGAAACCTAGAGGTCACTTGCATGTGGCAATCGAAGCTAGAGCTCCAATCCAAAGCTAAAAAGGCCTGTGAAATGTATCATTTCGAAATGCCTACCTGCAGGCAGATTGTGATCCTTGTCTCGAGCACTCAGATCTCCCCAGCCTTTGTCGGTAGCTTGGGACAAGGTCCTGAGTTCTGGGGCAGTGCACAAGCTAGCCTCTTGCATTTTCCATTGAGGCCACCGACGAACTGATGAAGGAATGCTGGGTTTTCTGGCTGTACTAATGTCCAGAGAAAAGTAGACAATCGCTGCGTGTTCATTATGCATCTATGGATGCCTCCAAAATTCTCTTCCAAATAAACGCCAAAGGGTATACCCAATCATTCATTACATAAGTCGTTATTCCTCCAGTTGGTCTCTTTTATCAACGGGCTCTTGAAGGATTGTATTTGCAGCGGTCCGCCTCATGCCGTCGCTGGTACCAGTATGAGCTGAGCGACTTGGTGCATCCCAAAGCTTGATAGCTGCAAGGATATGTCGATTTTTCTCCAAGTCGACATCCCTCTCTGATGTGTTTGTTCCGGTTGCTCACACTTGAAAATGTCTTTTCACATTGAGGGCAGCTAGCCTTCTTCTTGATTGCAGTCGTTGGGGGTGTTGTGACAGCGGGTGAGTCGCTGACCGGCAAAGGAGACTCCAGATGTTGAGTCTCCTGGCTCTGGGGTTCCTGTCTTTGAGCTTGGGACTCGAGTTCACTAATCCCAAAGTCCTGGGGGTCAACACCCATAAATTCGAGGTCCTGGAAGTCAAGGAAACCAAGACCTTGAAAGTCGAGGTCGTCTGCGTTTGGCGTCTCGCCCAAACCAAAGGTATCCAACGTTTCCGCCGGCGACAAGACCAAGACAGTAGTCGCCGCCGTCATCACCGGTGGCGTACCTGAGATGGAACTTGTAATGGCCTCAGTGGAGTCCATTGGCGAGCGAAACCCTGCTAGGCTCGCCAGATTCGATGCCACAGGAGTCGTTGATGGTAGCCGAGCCCGCTTCTCGCTCGCCTCCCGCATCTCCAGTATGTACCGGCTGACAGAGCTCTTGACAGGTGAGTCCATGCCAATACCGGAATCATACGAGAAACCGTCCTCAGATTTGAGGCTGAGGAATTCTTCCACAATTGCGCGGGATTGGTTGTCAACTGAGAGTGGCGATGCAACAGACTGCGGCTGGTCATCTTCTAGGGTATTCTGGGTCGCTGTCCGATTGTTAGTGCCATTAGTACAAGAGAAGAACTTGAGACTTACACGATGCTGCTGCGAGAAATATCGTAAATGCCACCGATTCAATCAGCATGGCCACTTTGGCATTAATAGACTTTCCATCTGATGATTCGGACAGTACTTGGTCTCTGTGATAAGCTGGCGCATCAAAGAAATCCTCGATGTGGATAGAATAACCCCAAGATTCCTCCGGGTCAGGAGATAGAGGCCGACCATCCTGTAAATCCTCGACGCTTTGAGGAGTGCTGTTTTCTTTAATTTGCTTAAGGCGTCTTGGGTGTCTCTCGTGAGTCTTCATCTGTCGCTGAATCGACTCTAATCGAAGGCCACACGACACTATCCCAGTTGGCTTCCAGGTTTCATAAGAGACGAGTTCCCTTATTAGGTTGCCAAATCTAGGCCGGTAAGTGTTCCCAATTGAGATAGGAACGGTGTCGATGTCCCAAGCAGCGCAAGCAATCTTGTCGAACAAGGTCGTTTCAACTTGGGTTAGACCGCATTTCCAGCGCCATATATCGGCAACAAATCTGAATGCAGTGTTAGTAGAAAGATAGAAATGGAGTAAGAAGGATTCGTACTGAGACACAAGGTCTTCCTCCTGAGAAATTTGGCAGACCAGAGCATCCGCCACAAGGAGGCTAGCGAGAGTCTCAACGAGACTGCAGGGTGCAAGGTTATTCATTATCTTTCGGAGAGACTCGAGTCCCAATTTCCAGGCACTATGGGTATCGGCACAATGATTCGATATCTCCAGATACTCGGGTTGGTTGATGCGGTTACCACAGAGACTGCCCACGATCTGACATCGCCGTTCAAGCCTTACTAGAGAGGCGCGCCCAGACTTGTGATGCTTTCTGTAGCTCTGCGTGTGGCCTATGAATAGAGGGACATCGCTTGGTCGTGCAGATATCGGCAGCGGCGTGTCCATGTGACCGAAGCTGTGTGGACTGGCGAGCGTAGAGGCACAGAACCCAGTGGTTGATGGCAAAGCGGGAGAGAAGGCTGAAAGTGGGTTTATGACTTCTTCGACTGGAGTAGGCAGACTGGAGTGCGTGGCAGGCGTGAAGGGGGAAGGGGTGGCCATCGCGGAAGAGTCAGTGACAGCAATGGATGCAAAACCCTCCCATGTTGGTTGAGCCTCAAGACCCCAGCTGTACGCCGCGTGGCTGATACTAGAGAGACTCGCGTTTCCAATAGGTGACAAAGAGAGCGGCGACGAGTTAATCCAGGACAAGCCCTGTTGTGGCAGCTCAAGAAGCCCCCCCAATAGACTCTGTGGGGGATACCTGTTCACCATTGGACCATACCCCATCTCCATCCGGGGAGTCTCGCTGAGAGACTGAATCATGGCTGGTAACCCTAGCTCGGCGGCAAGGTGAACGGCCTGTGTAATACGCTCCTTGTACATGGGAGACTGTTTGAGCAACTGAATCATATCGGAGCGATTCCACAGGACTGCAGCTAGGAGAGGCGACAAGACGCGGTCGATGCCCGCTTCAAGGTCGTCTGCGATATACCCCTCAAAAGTTGCTTCTTCTGATACCATGGCTTGGACTGTAGGGTAATGACCGAGCCGAATGGCAACGCAAAACGGATCGTATGTTATGTCGGGGTAGTCAGGATTAGGCACGTCCACTGCCGTTGGTCGTGTGCGGTCGATGAGATCCAGTAGGTACTGGTATATATCGAAAAAGCCTTTGTCGAGGAGCCGTCGAAGCAGGTCAGAGTTGAAAAACACCTCGATCTCTCTAGACCTTAAGAGGGGCTCGCAGAATGCAACTATATCACCAAGATTGCCCTCCATGGCAAGTTGGTAAATCCGGTAATTCTGGCTTCTCAGGTATTCTTCCTTTTGATGTTCGGAGGATTGACCGATACGGTGACAGATCTCCAGATCAGCCAAGCCAAGGTCAACGCATCTTTCGCGGATGGCATGGATGTGGGTGTTAGAAAGAATGCCCTGCTCCCGAAGGGATTCAAGATCGAGGCCATCATAGAGGGCACGCTCTAGCAGGAGGTCATTTACCAGCAATTCCATTTCTCTAGTCGTATCATTATAAGGTTCCCACCCGGACAAGTAGTCAGAGAACTCCTTCAAGTCGGCATAGTGCTTGACAACTATGTTGAAATCGAGGGCCAGCTCGAAGGGTCTGACCTCGACCTCGGGAATGACACGTGCGATCGCGCGCTTGAGATCTCTTCCATGAACGGCTATCGTAGTCGTCTTCATTACCCTGTTCTTCTCGACAATGAAGGCGAGAGTGGGCATGTCGCATCGCGAACCGACTGTGACATATTTGCCAGAGCCGGAGGATACGGCTTGATAGATGTGGCCACTGACTTCCATGTTAGCATGGAGGAAGCCCTAGGGGAATATAGCCTCTATACTTTTGGAAGATTTCGATATAGCCCATGTAAGGGCCCTCATCTTCTGGAAAAGGGTGTCTTCCACGAGCCGCCCCTCGAAGGCGGCTCCTCTTCAGAGGGATATCGATGGGGTCGGACATGACCGGGCTCAGCCTGTGCCACTAGCACTAACAAAAGGCGCTGGAGGAAGGGGTCTGCAAACGCGTCGTCTTTCAACCAAGAGGAGGACCATGGCCATGGCCTTTGGCCTTAAGAAATCCCGACGTAACAATGTTGCGATGGTATAATCTATCCTGGTGCAAGCAGGATGAAATGATGTGAAGTAAAGGGAGCTAGGTTTGAAGGCTCGGGTTTGAGCGGGGGAACAAGGTCCGACCGAGAGAATTTAGGAATCGGCTCCAGGTCATGCGGACCCTGCAAACACATGGGTGAGACGACGAGCGGCAATGACTGCAGAATGGTTCGCAAGGCATCCAAGAATCTAAATAGAGTTGATAATGGGAAATTTTAGATGTCATCTTTTCTGCGTCATTCGTTGTCCTCTCTCTCTGCTATCAACCGATAGCTTCCCACGGCGCAGGGAGGGCATTGTCTTTGTATTCCTGAGCTGTACCAGGAAACGCCCTCGTCCCAGAAGGAATAGTGGACGTCAGCCCAGTCCTCTGTGTTCGTCTTGCGCAACATGTCGTTCCAATATTGTTCTCGTTTTGGGCGATATCTGTTGCAAGAGAGACACCAGCCCCACGCACGACTCGTCCGACCCTGAGAATCGAGAGGCCGGAATCGCCGTAGCAAATCACCTGTTAAGAAACACGGGCAGCTATCTCCCTTGGGCCTTAAAGGTTCTGAGCTACCACGGGAGACGTGATGATCGCGATCAGGCACTTGTAGATGAGATAGTTTGGAGGCAGCCAGCATCCGCTTGCAGGACAACGCAAGCATGACCCGGTCGATTGGCTGGGCAGCATGCTGGAAGATTTGTAAAAGTATCTCGGGGGGGGAGCCTGAAGAGTAGACACGCGCTGGAATCAACCTGGTCAGATAGCTGGTGATGTATGGTTAGCCTTAAGCTGGAAGGTGAAGGACTAGAAGTACGCACACCCGGAGGGATTCTAAAAGGAACCATGTATGAACATGTTGTCATCCCCTGTGTCATTATTCTGTTCCGAAGCTGAGGGGACATTGTTATGAGATGATTTACTGAAAGACGAGTCTCATTTGTATGGAGAATGCAGAAGTTATGTGTCGGCGATGAGGCGAAGTTATGAACTTGTCACTCAGGTCATGACGCCTCAGGACGCAACTGGAGTACCCGCCTTGACGCCTTCTGGATTCTCGTCAGAAACCCAGAGAGGGATTTTTCGAGACTATACACTAAACATAAGGCTAATAATGGAAAACTATGACAACTCTCAATGAATTTCTAAACCACAGCTTAAATTCTACATATCAATGGCCTGCCAAGCAACCCCTCCAGTTAAAGATCATGGTCCGCCTGCTTGCGTCCCCTGGGGAACCGTGATGGATCCCTGAGGCGAGATCCACAGTGGACGGGGCGCTGGGAGCGATATTTAGCGCCTCGTGATTGGCCAACGGGCTCTTAAACACGACCCCACCTCGCGACTCCAGACGCGTCAAGTCGCGTCTTCCACTTTACGCCTCCCCCCGTCATCTCCCTGGCATCCACGCCAGAATTTCACCTTGTGACATTTCTCATAGCAACGCTTGACGACGACGGCGACGAAGACGACGACAAAATGTTGCGGCAAGACTTTAACCGAATCGACCCCAAGAGGCGAAATGTAGTCGACTATCGCAAGAAGCAGTTTGCTACTCCCCAGTACAAGGATCTCGACTATCCTCATCGACTCAACTTTTACGCGGACCCTCCCACCGCAGATATTACGCTCGAGCAGTTTGAGCAATGGGCCATCGACAGACTTCGAGGCAGGTTCTTGAATTCTGCAGTGAATTGCTTCATCTCTAACACCTAGTAGTCCTCGCCGAGCTCGAAGCATGCTCGTTCCGCAACAAGTCCCCCGCCGAGACGGCCACGCACATGAAGCCCATCCTCAAGAAGTACTTGAACCTTGAGGCCAACAGCTCGGGCTCGACCAAGATTTTCGAGCAACGACAAAAAGACCACTACAGTCACTTTATCCTTCGACTAGCTTTCGCGTCCACAGAGGACCTTCGACGCCGATTCACTCGTGTCGAGACGATGCTTTTCCGTCTCCGACTCAACGATGATGATCTTGCCGAGCGATCTGCCTTTGTCAAGACCCTGGGCCTAGACTGGTGCGAAGATGTGACAGAGGATGAGAGAAGGGAGTACGCCGCTGAGTTGGCGGCATTCAACAGTGGCAGGAAAGGAGACGCCGAGGACGATTCTTGGTTCAAGGTGGACTGGGAGCGAGTCCCTGAGTTGATCGAGAGCCGGAGGGTCTTTTTGAAGGCAGGCAAGGCATTCGTTCCAGGTCGTGAACAGACTGGTATGGTCATTGGAGAGTTTAGCTCACGGCTTGAGCGCCAACTCGAGGTAAGTTGGACCTACCGTCCCTTTTGATACGATGCTGACCTTGGCAGTTGACTGCTCGTGCGCTACCCCGACTCGATGAAGACGATCGCCTTACTCCTATCCTTAACCACCTCTCCAAGAACTTTATCACTCCAGACTCGGCCTACTCGTCCAACACAGCCGCGGTGCCCGGAGCTCATATCAGCGCTGCCAACATCGACAACCTCTCTCAACACTTCCCGGCCTGCATGTCCCATCTGCACCGCTCCCTGCGCCGTGATGCCCATTTGAAGCACTACGGTCGTCTACAATACGGCCTCTTCCTGAAGGGCATTGGACTCAATTTGGAGGAGTCTCTCATGTTCTGGAGGAGCAGCTTCCACAAGATTACCGACGATACCTTCAACAAGGACTACCGTTACAATGTTCGTCACATATATGGTGACGTTGGTGGTGATTCCAACAGAAGGGGAGGCGGATACAGCCCCTTTAGTTGCCAAAAGATTCTCACAGAGCACCCGCCAGGCCCCGGCGAGGCTCATGGATGCCCATACAGACACTTTAGTCTGGAGAATCTCACAGCGCTGGTGCAAAGCATGGGCGTCAATGATCGATCTGTGATTCAGGGTATCAAAGATGATAAGGACAAGCAAAAGTATCACATGGCGTGCAACCGGTAAGCATTCAACCCCCTCAGCGCGTTGAGTCTTGGTTCGGACTTTACTAACCATCACAGTGTCTTTGAATACCTACACAAGGCAGAGATGAAGAAGGCCAAGGATGAAGGTGTCATGACCCAAAACCAACTCGAAACAATGGTGCACCCCAATGAGTACTTTAAGCGCAGTTTCCTACTCAAGAACCTGGGCAAAGAGACGGATGTAAACATGGAGGGTTGAAGCATGGACGAATTATGTCATGAGCATCATGTGTTGGATCAGGGTCACTTAGAAGCCGCGGTATATGGTAATTCTCGGATGAGATAGGTCATGTAGGAATATGACGGAACGGAGCACGGCGTTGGAGGACATGGTTGATACAGCCGGTGTATTCAACCGTCGAATAGCAAACAAGATGACATCGGTATACGAATTGGAACATTTCTAGAAGCGAGATAGCAAATAAGCTGCTGACCGCCAAGGTGTCTCTGACGGCGTGGTGTTCAGCACTAGGACGAATATAACCTATCCCACGTCACCACGAAACGGGCTCTGCCATCTCATCACCGCCTACGCGACCAGCCTACCTCGCTCGCACGCCTCACCAGCTTCTCGCTCACCGTTTTATCTAGCCCCCTGTCGAAAAAACGGTTCCAACCCACATCCGCGGCCGCCCTGTTTCCCGCGTCGATGCAACGTAAAGCAAGCCGCAGGGGGGCGTGTAGAAGTTGTTTTTTCCCCCTTTTCTGCACGATGAGGTCAGGTGGGCGGGATGACGACAGAGGGGGTGAGTGTGAGCAAGGAAAAAAACCAGGGGTCTCTTTTTTTTTTTTTTTTTAGGGACCTTCCTGTGTTGGGGGAACCGGAGTGAGGGTATTCAGACACGAGGATATGCAATGGGAGAAATTGGCGCATGCACGGTTGTATCTGTTTACATGTATGTTGTGGGAATTACCCGGAGAATATGACGCTTTTCGATGGAGCCTCGAATATCGCGGTTGCAGAGAGTTTGAAGATCAAACCTGGGTCATTATGTAGATTCATTGATGATCTCCCGCTCATCCATTCTCCACACGTTACAGTGGAAAACTCCCCTCACCCACGAGTACTTGAAACTCTTGAAGACATGGCGAACGACTTTTGACGTCAAAAGAAGGGAGGCTGTCAACAAGCTGTCAGAAGAGTTGAGAAAAAACCCTTTGCACATGAAGAACCCTAGAGCTAGTTCACTCTAACGTCATGGACACTCTAGCTAGCCCTTTTTCTCTTCCTTTCAAAATCGACGCTACCGGCGTCTGTGCCAGTCCCGTTATGACATCGTCATGCAGCTCGTTGTAAGCAACAACTCCGTGGTGCCGACGAGAGACGGGGCGGGGGATGGGGGTGGTTGGGAA
>JABCKD010000118.1:0-61651 GCA_013186415.1 Fusarium sp. NRRL 66088
GTTGTGGGCGCGAAAGCCGGGCTTGGGGCTGGGAAGGTGGACGGGGCGGAGGTGTAGTCAGTCTCAGGGGCAGAGGCGGCGCTGGGTCCTGAAGCTGTTGATGGAGCGGCTGAGATGCTGGGAGAAGGCGAGATGGAGGTGACCTTGGGGGGAGCTGGTGCTCTTGGGGTTGGTTTGGCTTGGGGGATCTTGCGAGTTGCCTCGGCGGGGACAGGGGTGGGCTTTGCAGGTGTGATCTTTGGGGCCTGTCTTGGCTGGACGGGTTGGACTGGAGGCTGGGTCTTTGGCTGGACCTTGGCTTCGATCTTGGGTTGAGTCTTGGGAGTAGCCTTTGGCTCGACCACGGGAATGGTCTTGGGGGCAACCTTGGGTTCGATCTTAGCCTCTACCTTGGGCTGAATCTTGGGTTCGGCCTTGACCTCGGGCTTAGGTTGAACCTTTGCTTCAATCTTAGGTTCGGGCTTAAACTCGACCTTTGGTTCAGACTTGGCGACGATCTTAGGTTCGACAACAGGCTGAACCTTTGACTCGGCCTTGGGAGTGATCTTGGGCTGGACCTTGGTCTCTGTCTTGGCTTCAACAGGTTGGGCCTTTGGTTCGATCTTTGACTCGACCTTGGGAGCAGCCTTGGGAATAATCTTAGGCTCAACCTTTGGTTCGGGCTTGGGAGCGGCCTTTGGCTCAACCTTCGGTGCTGCCTTGACTTCGACCTTGGGCTTGATCTCATTTAAGGTCTTTGGCTCCTCCTTGGCCGGTAGAGTAGGAGACTCTGGCGCATCTTGAACAGTGGGAGCAGGAATCGAGGGCTTCTTTACTGGCTCTGGCTTCTTTGCTGGAGCCGGCTTTGACTCAATCTTTGGTTCGGCCTCGGGCTTTTGGATAGGAAAGGTCGGACTCTCGGGTGCATCTTCAACCGTAGGAGGAGGGAGGATAGGTTTCTTTGCAAGTTCGATCTTGGGCTGAGCAGGCTTGGGCTTGGACTCGATCTTTGGTGTCGACTCTATCTTGGGCTCGGCCTTTGGCAGAGTCTTGGGCTCGGTTCTTGGCTGGACCTTGGGTTCAACCTTGGTTTCCTTGGGCTCCTCCCTAACCTGTCTCGTCGGCAAGATTGGAGACTCTGGCTCGTTTACCACCTTGGGAGCAGGCACCACAGGCTTCTTCTCCAGCACAACCTCGGGCTTCTTCTCAACTGGCTTGGGAAACTCCCTTGGCGGCTGCTGCTGCTGTACCACCGGCTTGGGTACAAAAGGAGGACGAGGAGTCAACGCCTCAGGCTCCCTCTCAGGCTCAGTGTTGAATCTCGGCGGAAGAGGACGAGACACCACCTCCTTAGGCGGAAGCTCAGGTTCCTTCTCCGGCTCAGTATTGAACCTAGGTGGGAAGGGGCGAGACTGATCCTTTGGCGGAAGAGCAGGGACATCGGCTTCTTCACGGGTGGTGATTCGGGAGATGGTCGAGTATCGAGACGACGTCGAGGGTCGAGATCCCTCGGATGAGTCCTTGCTGGGTTGGCCTTGATCGCTGGGGGCTCCTCCTTCATTCTCCTCCATGCTTGATCGACGGAAGATGCGGCTGATGCGCTTGGCAGCCGACTTAGCCGTCGGCCGGCGCTTGATGGATCGGATCGAGCCGGGCATCTTGGGATAGTTGAAGCTATTCGAGATGTACTGTAAAGCTACCTCACTCAAGAGGTCGGGGGTGACGAGTCTCTCCTGCACGACGGGAGATTCAGGATCGTATCGACAAGGATAAGGCCGGCAGTTGTAAGATGAAGGGGATTTTTGTGAGCGGGAGGCACAAGGCCTTGCTCGAGGGGGGGTGTGATGGAGCAGGATGAACTCTGTGTAAGCAGAGCGAGCCTAACCAAAGGAGAACCGAGAGTAGCAGAGGATGAGGAAACCCAGAAAGAGGAATCAAGCACAAGAGAAGGGGATATGCCCTCGGGATAAAGCTATTTATACAGGACGGCATCTAACAACGGAGATGCGTCCCCGTGGGGCCGCCCCCCGAGATCGAGGGTGATCCATGTCCACCAGCTATGTAGCTGCACGACACAAGCTGAAGACAACATCCTGTGGAACCCTGAAGGACCTATGAATGATCTCACCGGATCGGGAGTGGCTGCAATATCGGATGTGGGAGGGAGGGGGTGTTCTGCACAAAATTGTCATCCGAGGCATACTGGCAAGGGGAATGCACGGAATAATTTCCTTGGTCCTTGTGATGGGGGCTGAAAAGATGTCAAGAAAGACATTTATTTGTCTCTGCAGCAAGCAGGGAATATCCGTGGACCGGCACGTCTCCATCGGAGGTCGTTGCCCCCCGGTTGATCTCGGGAGAGCCGGAGCCGGCCGGCTCGGGACGCCGGAGTTGTTGACAATAAGATCCGCAAAAGAAAGATGCACACCCACCCATCGATCTCTGTAAAAGAAGAAAACAATGTCTCACAAGCAACATCTCTTCTTTTTCTCTTTTCCCAATAAATAAATATCCTTTCAGATCCTCGGAAAACAAACCAAAGACGGCATGTTCTAGATCTGAACTCTGCAAGCGGGAGCAATGGCTCCGCAGAAAAAAGGGCCTTGCTTTGCTTTGTTTCAGCGCCTGGTTTCTGCATGATGCAAGTCTTGCATTTCAAAGGGTGATGATGTTGCACACATATTTTTGTGCAATGCTTGCTTTGTTCTCTGTCGGCATTTGTTATGGTCCACTTGAATGTCAGCCAGCTTGTTGTTGTTGTTTTCTCTCATCGTAGCCGAGGGAACTTGTGAGATGTGAGTAATCTACTCCAGCTTCAAGTTAGCAAAGGAAGACATTGGTGACTTTATATGTCTTACCTTACCATCGAGGTGATAGAATACAAAAGACTGTTATCGAGTAGTAAGAATACAACCACCCAGCAAGGATACCCCAGCTAGATCAACACAATATGCACAACGTGTCAAATGTCGCAAGAAATGTACATTGCTGCTCATCTATAACTTTTAAACTATCAACACATGAATATATGTACATAAAAAGGTCATGGCTCAAATGAGCCAGTCCTAACAGAATATTTACTGGTTCCAGCTGTTGACGTTCCACTTGACGTAGCTAGGGTTGATCTTGTGAATGTCAGGGACACCCAGGTTACCGGCATCAATGGCAATCTCGTGCTTGAGAATGTCGATGACCTTCTTGACACCGTCGACACCGAAAACGTTGGCGTACATGAAGGGTCGGCCGAGACCGACAGCCTTGACGCCAAGGGAGAGAAGCTTGAGGACGTCGGCGCCGTAGCGGACACCACCGTCAGCGTAGACCTCGATCTTCTTGAAGACCTCGGGTGACTCTTGGTGGATCTCGAGGGCGACCTCGAGACCAGAGGGGCTGCCGTCGAGCTGACGACCACCGTGGTTGGAGAGGATGATGGCAGGGGCACCGTGCTTGACGGCAAGCTGAGCGTCCTTGGCGGAGCCGATACCCTTGATGATGATGGGGAGGTCGGTCATCTTCTGGAGCTTCTTGTAGTAGTCCCAGGTGATGTAAGAGTAGTCCGAGTCACTGATCATGTTAGTTTCAAGTTGATTCCAGTTCAAGGGCATATAACTTACGCAGAGCCAACACCGAAGCGGGCAGCACGGTGTCGGTTGCCGTCAGCGGCAGAGTCAACGGTGAAGACGAGGGCATCAGCACCAGCCTTCTTGGAGCGGTCAAAGAGCTCCTGAGTCTCAGTGTCGTTGGAGGTGAGGTAGAGCTGCTGGAAGACGACCTGACCCTTGGCCTTGGCAGCAGCAATCTCCTCAATGGTGCGGGAGGCATAGAGGGCGGGCTACATTAGTGTTAACGACTCAATGTGTATGTATGTCAATGAATACACAAACTCACCATGTAGAGAATGTCACCCTCGGCAGCACCCTTGACAAAGTTCAGCTCGGCATCGGGATGGGCGTTGCCAGCACGAGCGCAGGGGCTGATGAAGAAGGGAGCAGAGAAGTTGTGGCCCAGGATAGTAGTGCTAAAACCAATCAGCAAGAATATCATCCAATAAATTAGTTCTATACATACGGCAGAGTGTTCTCGACGTTGGTAATGTCAACCATGACACGGGGCTTGAAGCGGTATCGGTGGAAGACCTCGAGGTTGTTACGGTACGACCACTCGCCAGCGGCACCGTTACGGTAGTAGGTGTAGTTCTCGATAGGGAGGTAGTTCTGAGCCGCCCACTCAAAGTCGGGGATACCGATCATCTGGTCAAGCTTAGGGAGCTCACCAGTAGGCAGGTCACCGAGAACTATTTCAATACCGGTGTCGGGCTGCTCGAGGAAAGGACGGGCAGCCATGGCACCCGTGGCGAGGGCGCCAGCAGCGAGGATTTGGCTTCGCATGGTTGAAAAAGAGAGTGAAGTTGAAGGATTTGTTAAGAGAAAGAATGGATGAGTGGGTGTGTGTATTCCTGCTTCTGAGGAAAAGTTCTGGAAGAGTGGCAAGGCGGCTCTTTTTAACTTCCATCGAGTCCTCCTCTCTGCCCTATCCCACCTTCCTCTAAGTTTCCCAGCAGCTTGGCCAAGGGCACTCTACATGATACCCGATCCTCCACTTCA
The DNA here is from genome assembly GCA_013186415.1 of Fusarium sp. NRRL 66088. Lineage (NCBI taxonomy): Eukaryota > Fungi > Ascomycota > Sordariomycetes > Hypocreales > Nectriaceae > Fusarium > Fusarium sp. NRRL 66088. The sequence continues at coordinate 4,584 of JABCKD010000118.1, forward strand.
TGGATAACCCTCCCCCCCGGAACGAGTCATCCCACCGACGGCCGATGTGTAGGTCCCGACTCTTTGACTTTTCGCCCAGCCTTGTGTGTAGTGTATGTTGGACTAGGCTAGCATCTACGTAATGGACCTGGGCTTGGGTGTGTTGCACTCAAACAGGGCCATAGGCGGGCCGCCATCCTAACGGGGATGTGATGGTCCCACCACCGAAATTACGTTTGTAGCACCTTTTTCACTTTATCTGATCCTGAAAGGAAGGTTACGCATGATGATGTAGAATATGTGACCTGAAACAGCAGTGAATGTTTGGTTTATAGTGTCAGACGAACAGTCTTAAAGAGGCACGTCACTTGGGATGACACTGCTACTACGTAGAGATGAACCAGGATGGTCGCCTAAGAGTTCATCCCATCAAGTCCCACTGTTGGTCCCGAGGGAAAACCCTCCCCTGGTCCGTTGGTTGAGCTTAAAACACGGGATAATGTTGCTTGATTGGGAATTAGACTCGTTAGACAAGATGGAGATTTTTCCCTTCTCTTACAAACCGCCTTGAATTAAAGTTTAAGTTTCTCTTTTCAGCTTGGCATGATTTCGCAAGAAAGAAATCAGGATTAAATAACATCTTGACGTACGTGATCCAAGGTGTTTAAGCTTAAGAACAAGGCTCAAAGCCACACAAAACGGCCATCCCAAGCCAACACAACACATTACAAGGGTTCTCTCAAGTCAATGCTTGAGGGTTCCAAATGTTCTAGCGTAACATCAGGGCGGCCGCCCCGATGCAGATTCTGTAGCACATAGATTTGTCTAGTGTTTGGAGGCAAATTTGACGGCCTGTGGATTCAAGCGCGCGCGTTTCACGTCACCATTTGCCAAGACTTTTGATCTCGTAGAGCGTATTCTATATTCTATCCCGCTTCCATTCTTTGTAAGCTTCACTCTCTATGCATATGCATACGCGTCGTCTTGAGGCTGACTGAAGAAGTGACGTCGTCAGAGGCGGTGCATTCCATCCACCCCGAAATCGGCGAAGCTATTCCCGCCGTAGCAACATCTGCGAGGCTAGAGAAAAAACATACTTTCGGTAGCTGCCGTTGCAGGAAGCGTGGGATGAACCACGAGGGTACAGTGAGCCACGAGGGTACAGTGTCATCGCGCGTGGATGCATCCTTCATTTCGGCCATAAAGAGAATCTCAACTTCCTCCTTCGTCCAGGAACCGGAGCGTCTCTTTCCGGAAGCTGGCACTCTAGAGTAGAAAATTCCCCCGAGAAGAAATGACACCATCCCCGCCTGACATCGAATTCATCCGGTAGGGGAGTCCTGGTTCACCGGGGTAGCATCTGCTTATCAATCTATGGGTCAGTGTCGCTGATCACCATCGTCAAGACACCGTTGCAACGCTGGAGTGTGGAAAAAGGCCTCCGGTTTTTTTTTTTTCTCTTGGCGTGGGAGTGAGTGGGATTTTTTGGAATCATAAAAGGGCCGTTAATTCACGAGTCATCATGGATCTTTTCATCCACATATAAAGCCCACTGCCCTTTTCCTGACTCGTCCTTTCGTAAGAGCACTTGACGAGATTCAACGGATGTGATCCGTATTACAGGTTCAACAAGCCTTGTACGGAGTAAAGGATCTTTACTTACAAAAGAACCACTCTTGCTACTCTCCAGAGTTTGTGAGATATGGTAAGAACACCTCATACGATGAACACCAGAGAGAGTGTGAGAGAGAGAGATAAGTGTGGTTTCTGTCTGCCGGGCAACGTGATAGAATATCCCAAGTCTTCATTACTAGAGCGTAATGCCAGACAAGCTACCTATCAAGGATACTAATGAGATTGACTGTGTTTTACACTTGGGTTTTAATGCCGTCATATACTATTAACTGTGTCCTGGTTATTGTGACCTATGGCCCATATTGGAGATGTGATTAATGAAAAGAATGCTAATGGAATGTTGTATACATCATTTGTCGATTTCATACCACCCAAAGCGGCCATCAAAATATCACAATCAAAGGCTTCATACCCAAAGTCAAGGGGCTCGATGCACTTAAATCCACGACGTTTTATGCCTTATTATCGATAGTCTTAATAAGGCGCTGAAAACAGCACTGTTTGGAACGAACAGCTTGTTATATCCATATATGCACTTTCCGAGTGAAAGACAAGCAAAGATAGGAAGGAGTAAGGATAATAAATGCGAAAGTCTGGTAAAACTAAAAAGAATGCTTGCTGAGATCTTGCCTTGAGCTATAGGGTACGGACGATATGCAAAAACACTACCTACCAACTACCAAGATGAGTACCAATCAACTGTCGGAACTATGAGGGGCTTTTAGAAAGAATAGTTTTCCCTGCAAGAGGTAGATCAAACTATTGACACATACACATGATATCATCAGGTCAATTATTTGGGGTTGAAGTGTTTAGAAGTCGCCTTTACTCCTACGCGCTGATGACACTCTTGTTCACCCTCCATTCCAAGACCACCTGAACATGGATGGGCGCTTACAGGGCTGAGACATTGAATCTAGCTTAGCAAGTCTAGTGAGATGGATGTATACTAGTATCGCGGCATTTGATGTGTCCATTGTGCTTGTTAAAGCAATGTAGGGCAAGCCAATTACTTTTCGATCAAATTGCACCGTTAGATGAGTAAAGGGCCTTAAAAGGAACTGGAGTCCTTCAACCAGGTAGCCAGGCAGCTTGTGCAGTAGGTGACTACTTAGCCACCCGTGATAGATAGATACCGCGTTCACGGTGAAAGACGGAAACAAAAAGAAAGGACTGAAAGATGTCGTCTATGTTCACCTTTGACCTTTGTCTGTTTACTTGACAACGTACACCGTTTGGTTGCTCGCCTCACCGTACCGTCACGGGATCCCACAACTCCAAGCACATGTTTGGTCAATAAACCCTGTCATCAACAACAAAAGGCCTCTTTTCACGGCCTCTCTTTGGCCTTTGCCGTGGCCAACACACAGTTCATGCCTGAAATCGTGAACAAGGGGCCCAACTACCGCTTGCGGGGGTCGACGCGGTTGGCAGCTGTGTGATCTGCAGCCTATTGGAAAAGTGGAGATCTGTTGCCGGGCAACGGAACTAAACACGGGTCACCCAAAATAAGACCCTTCCTTCCCTCCACCTCAAGGGAAAGCCCCCCGATTCCCCAAGAGTAAACACATCAATCAATCATTGCAGCGTCATGTTGCTTTCCCGAATCCTTTCTTTTACATACTAACCAACACCAAACCACACCAACAGCACACGTCAGCCATGGAGTCACCACCAAAGAGGATGACCCGGGCCCGCGCTGCCGCCAAGGCCAGCGAGTCCAAAACCACAAAGATCGTCACAGCTGCCGTACGAGCGAGAAGCACAGCGACAGCGAGCACCAAGAGCACCGCCGCGAAGAGGAAGACGCGAGCGGATGAACATGAAGAGGATGAAGAGGAGGAGCACCGTGAAGCCACCGTCGTGAGACGAACTCGCGGTCGCCCTCGGAAAGTGGAAGCTCCAGAGCCAGAGGCACCTGTGAGAGCCACACGAGGCCGAGCTACCAAGAAGACTGTTACAGAAGCTCCCAAGGAGGAGCCTGCTGCACCTGTCAGAGCAACTCGGGGACGACCTCGGAAGGTTGTTGCTGCAGCCCCCGAGCCCGCTCCAGAGCCTGTGAAGAAGACAACTACACGCACTCGTGTTACCACAACTACACGGGCAGCTACGGCTACAAAGCCTGCTGCCAAAAAGTCTGTCAAGTTCCAAGAGCCCGACAAGGAGAACATCGAGCCTGCCATCGAGGTCAAGGAGCCTGCACCTGTCGGCCTCCGAGGCCGCCCAGCCAAACGCGGCGGTGCTGCTTCGGGCACCCGAACAACCAGAGCGGTGGTAAGATCCGCTGCGCCGACCGAAAAGAAACCATTAAGTCCTAAGAAGATTACTCAGATGCCTATTTCGAGGGACGACGACTCCGAGGATGAGCTCGCCGGCGACACGACCCCCGTTAAGCCCTTGATGAAGAACCCGATCAAGCCCCCGAGCAACGCCGTCGCCAAGAAGAATCCGGAGCCTGTCGAACAAGAAGAACCTGCCGAGTCGACAATTGCTGTCGATGGCATCCTCAACCCACCCGATCTCGGCACATCCTTGGCCTCTCCGGCTAAGAGGATGCCAGCTTCACCTCTGAGGGACACAATGCGGTCACCAGCTCGACGGATAGCAGTTCCCCTGCCTGGATCAACAATAAAGAAGGGTCAGGATGGAAATACACAGAATGGAGAGGTCTCATCACTCAAGGCTTCACTCCTTCAGTCTGCCGCAAAGCGACCACAATCACCCATCAAGGGCATGAACCTCGCACCCACCTTTAATGCTCAGCAGAGCCAGTCGGCCATGAAGCCTTCTCTGCTTCTTTCGCCTGCGAAGCGTTCTGTGCCTGTTCTGAAGCCACTGACTGAGCCCCGACAACGGGATCTTGCTACTCTTGGGGAACCACCAGCCATGAAGCCCTTGGTTTTGGGTACCCCTACTCCCGCCAACCACGCTAGAACCTCACAAAAGCTCATGCTTGAGGAGGAATCTGATGGCGACCTTGGTATCGCTGAGGACGACGTCTTTAGCGAGCCTATTGGAAGCCTGCACTTCCCTGGTCGACTATCTGCCGTCTTGCCTCGTCATGCGGATCCTGCCATGAAGAAGGAGATGGGTATCGTTGATGAGGTTGAGACATCTGCCCCCGTTGAAGAGAACGCTATCGAGGATGCTATCGTCGTGGACCAAGAGGACGTAGCGGCCGAGATCGAGCCGGTGGCTGAACCTACCGGAGAAGCCGACGAAATGGCCATTGACGATGAAGCCGCCGATGAGGAGCATATCTCGCAGGCAACTACGCCAAACGGTTCACCTGCAGCTCAATCGCCAGCTCAACAGAATCCCAGTTTCCAGCTTCGAGACAAGGACTTGGACCCCTGCCAAGACATGGATTCTGAGTCGGATGATGAGAACGTTCCCCCCAAGCGTACGCAGCCAGCTACTCCAACGCCCTTCAACCGCAAGACACCCAAGACTTCCCGAGCTTCTCTGGGAGGCTTTACTTCTCTTGTTGACCGTCTCGGTTCTTGGAACGCTAGCACACCCATCAAGATGGCTCCTCTCACTTCCGCCAAAGCCACTAGCTCCAACGAGTCTGTCACCCTTCCTGAGCGAACTGGCACGCCCCGCTCTGAGGCTTCTCCTGCTGTGAATCACTTCTTCGAGGATGAGATGACCGTGCGCGAGGGTATGGAGATTCAACAGGACAAGGTGGAGGAGCCTGAGTTTGATGACATCATGGTTACTGAGGAGGATGTCGCTCTGGCTCTTGAGGCTAACGAGATGTCTCTGATGGGACCTGACGAGTTGGACGAGGTTGTCAACACTGATGCCTTCGACGACACCCTCTCTGAAGCCAGCCAAGAGTATGGCGACGAGAATGAGCTCCCTGTCGACCCTGCCATGACCCCTCGGTCTGCGGCCCCCGTTACTCCTGTCCGCCCAGTGATGAAGACGTTCCACACTACGACAAAGGTTCCTCTGAAGCCTGCCGACAACTCGACCCCCACTCCCCTCAAGAAGCGCAGCTTTACCGCATCTAGAGTCGCCCCCAAGCGACCTTCTGGCTCAACAAGCAATGCCATTCCATACTCGCAATCAAGAAACAGGAAGAGCCTGCCTGCGACTTTTGTCCAGTCTCCTTCCGCACCCTCAACACCCGTTCCGGCAACCCCTTCAAGGGCTGACCTGTGGTCTTCGATGGGCACACCGGCACGCACTCCTCGACGTGACGTCGACCCTTCCATGCTCCGTGGCGCCGTTGTCTTTGTTGATGTCTACACCAGCGAAGGAGCCGATGCCAGCAGCATCTTTGTCGAGTTGCTCACTCAGATGGGAGCCAAGTGCATGAAGACTTGGAACTGGAACCCTAGTGGTTCTGCCAGTGACGTGACTTCCAGCAAGGTTGGCATCACGCACGTTGTCTTCAAGGACGGTAGCAAGCGCACACTGGAGAAGGTCCGTGAGAGCAACGGAATTGTCCAGTGTGTTGGAGTCAGCTGGGTGCTTGAGTAAGTTTATATCCCTAACCTCCGCTATGAATCCTCAACTAACCAAAACTAGTTGTGAACGCGAGAACGAGTGGCTTGACGAATCACCCTACCACATCAACACTAGAAAGGTTTCTTGTGGCGGTGCTCGTCGTCGTAAGAGCATGGAGCCCACGGCTTTGGCCAACATGAACGGCACTCTGGTTAGCAGCCCGTCCAAGAGCAGCCCTCGCGCGGCTCCTACGACACCCATCAGGCGCCGCGAGAGCACCGCTTGGATGTACACCCCATCGGAGGCAGACGAGGACGAGGACATGGAGGACCATGAGTGGTCTGCAGCCATTCTGACTCCTGTGCCCAAGACCCCTGCCCCTGAGGCGATTGCCCGCTATGCCGCCAACCTCGGCCCTGAGACACCTTCTGCCGGTGATGATGACGAGGATTTCGATGACTCACCAACCAAGACTGATCTCCTTACGAGAACATGTCCTCCCAAGTCCAACGCCTTCCGCGAGGCGGGTGCTGGTATCATCAGCGAGAGCAAGGACGACCATGTTCTCATGCGTCTGATGGCTGCTCGCCGCAAGAGTCTGCAGTTTGCTCCCAAGGTTGGAAGCCCCCTGGCGAGGGCCTGGAAATAGATTTAGAATGGCGAGCATATGGTCATTACTGTGAATGGACCAGGAGTTTTAAGGGGTGATTGGTTTTTTGTATTTTTGTATTTTTGCGAACGGGGTGGCAGACACTCGTTTTGGAACTGGGATACCACGGGACAGACACGACGGGTGATCTGGCGTTGGGCGGCTTATCTGAAGAAACGGTGTGGACGTCTAGATAAACATGGTCTGGGCCGCCGTATTAATTGCATCATGATTGACAAGTTTGTTGGCCTTGGTGATGGATCAAGTGAAGCAAGCAATTCGAATCGATCAGAAACAAGGTGAAGGTATGGCTTGTTCAATTATTTGAGTTGGTTTGAGTAAGGGGTTTGGTGCTTGTGTGTATGGCGCCGTGTAACGCCATTCTCTGGTGATGTTGAGTTCTCGAGTAGACGAGGCGTTGTCCTTGCTTGGTTCCTGCCAACTGATCGAGTGGTGAATTTCAAGGCGTAGGTTTTTTGTCCATCGTAGTATTCATCGTATCATCTCGACTTTGGGGTGGTCCGCCATGCCGTCGAAGAGGCACCCTAACCATTCTCCTCCAATCGCCCATCATCATCTTCCTCCCAACCATCCATCCTAAGCCGCAACAAAAGCTCTCATAGCCTTAACAGCATCCCCCTCATTACTCTTAAGCAACTCGGTAGCCTTCACCTTTGACAACTCCAACTCGTCAACGAGCAGAGCCACATCCGCGGGATCAACCTTGACATTCTTGTGGGACGCGGCGGCTGCGGACGACGACTTTGCTGCACCGCCGAGCGTCTTCATGGCCTTGTTCACGGCGTCGGCGTCGACATTTTGCGCTGTCGAGGGGGTATCGGCCGCGTCGAGGTTTTCCAGGGCTGAGGCTGCTTTTCGGTCTTCGGCTGACTTTGCCGTTTGGGAGGGGGTTTCGTCTGTCGCGGACATTTTTGGGTGATGTTGGTGTTGAGGTGAAGCTTGGTGGGGATGGTTTGCTATGGAGGGGCGTGTTTAAGGTGGGGTGGATAATAGCTGGGGTAGGTACCTAAGGTACCCATATAGAAGAAGACTGCCCGTTGAGCATGTTACGGCGACAACTTTTATGTGCAATTACCTTTTATTATATTGTTTTATAGTAAAGATGTAATTTTATAGTTGGATAGCTAGCCATGTTGTTTCGTTCTCATACAGCCAGCTCGTCGGGGGCTGTTGATTTTATACCTAACAATCTCAGGCTCTCAACATCTATGATACGATACGCTGGGGATACTTTGGGGTGAAGCTCACAAGAGAATTAACTCTGATGATGACATTCTATCTGTTATACCTACCTTTTTTCAGGTTACAAACAATCCCCTTTTGAGTTCTATGTTGAAAGCATCTCATCCCGACTGCGCCACACGCCACTAGCCACACGCAACCATTCCGCGGAGGTGGCTACCGTCGGGCTAAAAGCCACCTCATTCGCCAATTACATCAAACCCTTGTGCAACTTCATTTTTGCCCAGGGTCTGTGTCTTCTCCCGGTTCATTTCTTTGTTGAAAGGGTTGCTTGGATGTGACTCACTCTCATTCAGGACACCATAACCATAATCGAAAAAAAGTCTCACCACTTTTTAACTTTTCTTCAAACACATAGACGAGATTACAAAGATACTATCACCTTGATTAGGTATCTTTGTGCGTGGCAGGTTTCTCTCTTTCACACTCATACTCACCAGAGTATATAACAAGATGGCTTCTTCCGACTGGACCCCATCCTCTTGGCGCTCAAAGCCCATCAAGCAATCCCCTACCTACCCAGACCCAGAGCCCCTCGCCTCAGCAGTCGAGGAACTCACCGGCCTCCCACCGCTAGTTCACCCCAACGAGATCGACGCCCTCAAAGCCCACCTCCGCGACGTGGCCCAGGGAAATGCCTTTCTTCTCCAGGGCGGCGACTGCGCAGAGCTGTTTGACTATTGTCGCCAGGGACCCATCGAGAGCAAGATCAAGCTTCTGCTGCAGATGAGTGTCGTTCTCATCTGGGGAACCAACAAGAGGGTTGTACGTATCGGTCGTATGGCTGGACAGTATGCGAAGCCGCGATCTAGCCCTACTGAGATTGTCCAAGGAAAAGAGGTTCCTAGCTTCAAGGGTGACATCATCAACGGGTTTCGTCTTGAGGATCGAGAGATTACCCCTGCGCGTCTTGTAAAGGCGTATCACTACTCTGCTGCCACTCTCAACTACATCCGCGCCTCTCTCGCCTCAGGCATCGCGGACCTCCACAGACCCCTGGACTGGGGTCTCGGCCATGTGAGAGATCCAGAGCTAAAGGACAAGTACTCAGCTATTGCTTCGAGCATCCAGCAGACGCTTCGTTTCCTTCAGGTCATCAACGCTCGTCCTGGTGAGCTTGACTCTGTTGAGCTTTTCACCAGCCACGAGGGTCTCCTACTTGAGTACGAGCAGGCCTTGACCCGCCTCCTGGAGAAGCCCGCTCCGGGATCCCGGAACCGAAGCCCCACGCCGGAGGACGGGCCCGCCCCGAGAAAGGAGTACTATGACACTTCGGCGCACTTCATTTGGATTGGTGATCGTACCCGGCAGATCGATCACGCCCACGTCGAGTTCTTCCGTGGTATCGCCAATCCCATTGGCGTCAAGGTCGGTCCCACGACACCAGCCTCCGACCTCCTCTCCCTGCTCCGCACCCTCAACCCGGACCGCGAGCCCGGCAAGATCACTCTCATCACACGTTACGGCGCCGGCAAGGTTCGTGAACTCCTCCCGACGCACATTCGTGCTGTCGAGGACTCTGAGTACCGCCGCACAGTGGTCTGGCAGTGTGACCCCATGCACGGCAACACCCTCTCGACAGACACGGGTATCAAGACACGTCGCTTCGGCGATATCTACCGCGAACTCGAGGAAACGCTGCGCATTCACAAGGAGGAGGGGAGCTACCTCGGTGGCATGCACCTCGAGCTCACCGGTGATGCAGTTACTGAGTGTCTGGGTGGTAGCGAGGGTTTAGACGAGGATGACTTGTCGACCAACTACACCAGCTTCTGCGATCCCAGATTGAATGAGAAGCAGGCTCTTGAGCTGGCGTTCTTGGTTGCTGATCACTTTTCAAGAGAGCAAAAGAAGGAGTTGTCATGAGATGTTATGGTGAGAGATGAGTACAAAAAAAAGGGGTGTTCTCAAGTGTAGAACAAGGCAAAAAAGCAGGCAGTGCAAAAGGTCCTAATTTCACGGGTCATATCTACGAATATGGAGCAATGTATCGGAATCAAATCAACAGTCTATCCAGCAGACAGCTTCTCATCCTGGCCATTTGATCTTGATCATCTGTGTAACACATTGGCTTCTGACACCCTGCTGAATCTAGAAAGGCTTAATTTCGTGTCGTTTCATTTCTTTGTGCTTCTGCAAGCTTCATTCACATCTTGCTCCCAATCTTTGCGTTTCCATCCTTCCATGACCGTCAAACCAGAGTAATCGTTTGCGACGCCTCGAAAGCGTCACCCTTCTCCAGCTTCTGCCATCCCTTGACGGTGCCGGGCTCCACGCAGAGCATCTTCTTCCAGCCATCCTTGGGCTCAAAGTCCTTGATGCCGGCAGACTTGTCGACCCAGGGGTTCCAGACCACGACCTGGTCGAGGTTGTCGCGGACGATGCGGAAGCGAGGGGTGCCGGACTCGGAGATGACGACGGGGTGCTTGGGGCCGTTGACTGGGGTGTAGACGGAGTCGGTCTCGGCAGCGAAGGTGATGGCGCCGGACTGGGTCTCTTCCTGTGGACCGGCGAGCTTGGAAATGTAGGTTGAGTCTTCAAGACCGGTGACCTCGGTAGAGGAGATGTCCTGAAAGAAATTGTTAACCATGATCTTAAAGCTTGAACACTAATTGACTTACATCAATCTTAAAGTAGGTGTGCAGGAGGGTCTGGAACTCGAAAGGAACATCGCCATCGTTGGTGACGACCAAGGTAGTGTTCAGGCTATCCCGATCAAGGACGACGCTGTAGATGAGAGCAAACTTGTAGGGCCACAGCTCCTTGGTCTCTTCCGAGACGCTCTCAGAGGACAGACCAAAGTCGAGCTTGACGCTGGTGCTGGAGCCCTCGCTGGTGGACTTGCCGAGGAACTCCCATCGCGAGTTACGAGCAAAACCGTGCTGACGGAGCTTAGAGGTGGCTTCGTGGTCGGGGGCGGTTCCAAAGACCTGGGGGTATGACTGTTAGTAAAGATGATTGCCTGCGACGGGGTAAACTTGGGCGCACCGGAAAGATAATAGGAATTCCACCTCGGACGGGAGCGCTGCCGTCAAGAGCGGCAGCCTCGCTCACCCAGAGCTTCTCGCTCCCTGAGGCATCCTTCCAGCTAATGACAGTAGCTCCGTGGAGGAGAACCTCGACGCTCTCGCCGGTTGGGAGGACGGCCGAAACGCGAGAGTCGTCGTGGGTGATGTTGGCGGTGGACTCGGCGGCCGCGGGGGTTGCGGAAAGGGCGGAGGGCTTGTTGGGACGGTCGACCATTGTGACTGATTTTTCGGGTACTTGCTCGAGATACAGAGTGAGGGAGCTTTTGACGGAGCTCAAGTTGGCGGATGATGATGGAAGTGGATGGGTGGGGTTTGGAGTTCCGAGTGGGGGTGTTGATGTTGCTGATGAGATGAAGAGAGAAAGAGAGAGAGGGAGGACTTGATTAGAGGAATAAGTAGGAAATCAAAGAGGTATTTATTGATAAGAATGAGTAATTAGAAGCTATGCTTCTTAAACAGCCTAGTATGTTTATGTCTTGTTCCAAGCTGTCTTTGTCGTGATGTTGTAAGATGGATGGTGATGTGCAGGCGGCCGACATCCCACCTCGTCCATCGGCATGGCGGGGTAGCTACCTCTCCACCAATTAGACACTGTAAAGAAGTGGAACATTTGCGCGTTGTCCGTCGCCCGTTGAGACTCAGAGCTGAAACACGTCTCAGATGTTGTTCCCCCCCGTCGATTGTGATACCCTCCAAAACCCGCTTAAATCTACGGGGCACACAACATATATGGTATAGGTTGCTTGGCTTTGTTGCCTAGGTTATCATGCGTTCAAGTAACCGAGGGTCATCACCGTAGCTGTCGCTTCGCTTCTGCAACGTAGCGGTCGTAGAGCCGGTTTCGGGCATGTTATAGACTTACTTTAAACCTTGATTCTAGGAGGTCGTCACATGTCTCGTTGTCACATCTTGGATAACAAGGATTCCCATTATAAGAACGCCTATCTATAGATGTGACAGCGGTGAGTCGGGATAAACAATACTCCATTAATGTCTCGCTTCTCAAGAGCTTCGTCATGGCATGACGACCATCATGAGCATCTTGACAGGTATGAAACATCTGCAGCCTTACTTACAAACAAGTCCATGCTCCTCAAAATAGTTACACTAGTTGAGCACGATCCAACTTGTAACCTAGGATTTCACTGGGGCATCAAACATGTTTCACACAGAGACGGATCGCTTCAGCTATTAAAAGAGTCATGTTGTCTTGGGTATCTAGGTATGTAGCATATACTTTATCACAACTCTACTCTCCAACCATTGCCCCATCCTCTGGCGGAACAAATGGGGTATCTTTCCTGTTAACAAAGCCCGACCTAGCACCGCCTCAGCTCGTCTAAGCGAGCAGGTATCAAAAAGGGAAGCACACATTTTTACTTCTCTTGGCGCTGGTTCTCCTCATCCGTCGAGGTAAACATGGCCGCGTTAGTAGGACCGTTGTTGCTGGCACCGCTGGAGCTGCCGCTTCGGTGCTCCGTGTGACCCTTCTCCTCCACCTCCTCGACGGCGATGAGAAGGTTTCCATTGTTGTCGTACCGCCGGGGCTCGATCTTGGCCTGCTGCACCACGTCCAACGCACCCCTGAGACCCTTGACCTTCTGGAAGATGGTGTCCATCTCCTCGAGGGATCGATAGGCCGTCTCAGGGAAGAAGAAGTAGACCGAGGGGAACATGATGGCGTTGATGACGGCAAAGATGATGTAAGTGTTGGACTTGATGTTCTGGAACGCAGGAGGCGTGATCATGACGACCAGCCAGTTAAAGATCCAGTTAGAGCTAGTAGCCAGAGCATTGGCAGGGGCGCGGATTCGGAGAGGAGTGATCTCGGCGGGATACAGCCAGGTCATGCCGAGCCAGCCAACGGCGAAGAACGAGTTGAAGACGAAGAGGAACACGATTCCTGCAATCTGGCAGCCCTTGCTGTCGCTTGAGCCGACACCGGCTAGGATGGCCATGGTGATGGCTTGACCGGCGGCGCCGAAAAGCATAAGCTTGCGACGACCCACGCGCTCGACGAGCCAGATGGCTGGTAGGGAGGCGATGAAGTACTCTGTACCGTTTAGAGCAGCAAGGAGAAGGGGCATGTGACCCTTCATTCCAAGGTCGGCGTAGATGGTGGCGGCGTAGTACGTGATCAAGTTGATACCACTATTCATTTATTAGTATGCCAAATGACTGGAAGGATATATGGTTCATACCTGATTTGCTGGAACATCTGGTTCACATAAGCAATAAGCGTTCGGTGAAGGTTACGGTTGGAGTTGCGCTGGAACAGATCCGAGAAAGATCCCTTGCTCATCTCCATAGTAGTCTCCTTGATAGCCTTGAATTCGTTCTCGACGTACTTGTCGTGAAGCTCCTTATCGGCAATAGCAGCAATAACGTCTCTCGCCTCCTCGTCACGGCCCTTGAGCATGAGCCATCGGGGAGACTCGGGTAGGTTCATGACAAAAGCCATGATGAAAAGGCAAAAAGCGATCTGGAACGCTAGGGGAAAACGCCAGCACGCAGAGGTGTCTGAAGCAAAGTACATGCCGTAATCAACCCAGTAAGAAATCATGATGCCAAGGGTGATGAGAGCGCCCTCAATCATGACAAGCTTGCCTCGCTTATGAGCAGAGCACGTCTCAGATTGCCACATGGGAACAGTCGAGGTATTGCCTCCATTTCCGAGACCGGTAATGATTCGTCCGATGATGAAGTGATCAAGAGAAAAGGCCGAGGCCTGAAGGGCGGCTCCGACGACCATGATGCTGGTGCCGAGCATGATCATCTTTCTGCGGCCGAGCCAGTTGCCGATGAAGATGGTGATGATGGCGCCGATGAAGCAGCCGAGGTTGTATGAGGATACGGCAATGCCTTGGTAATTGGAACGGTTCTTGGCTAGGGCGCTGGAAATGCCCTCTTCGTCCTTGTTGATGTCGGGGAATTGCTCCAAGAAGGGCTTCATGGTTAGGATACCACCCATGACACCTTGGTCTGTGATGAAACATTCATTAGTCTCTCATCTTGTAAGGTTGATATGATCTCATGAAGAGTGTCGACTTGACATGAGACACGAGTGTTCAGGCAAGACTCACCATAACCAAAGAGTAGGAAATCACATCCTGCAATAGTACTGATGGCATAATTGAGGGCCTGGCCCTTAAGGCCAAAGTATTTCTTAAACATGATGGGGAAAAAAAGGACGAGGGGAAAGCTCGCTGGTTTCACCCAAACTCTCAAACCGTAGAATGATTCACGAGAAGCACAGAACAATAACGTCAGAGAGGGAACTTGCGAGGGTCTTTATACAAAGAGGCAGACATCAGCGATGATCGCACCCAACGGGAAGGGTTCCATGTTGCACTGCAGAGAGTAGAAACAGAAAGGCGAGTCAAGTGTGTTGCTACTGGGTCCACGGCTGTAATGGTGATATCCACACCCACGACGTTGGCGTCTCAGAAACCTTGGTCCTTGAACCATGATTGTCTTGGCCGAGGATGGATCCATCGAGGATGATGGATTGGATGTAGTCGACATTCTCGCGTTGCATGCGGTGCGCCATGGATCCCTGCATGGATAGACGGCAAGACAAGGTCAGCGATAGATGATCAAGAGTAAGCATCTCAAATCAACGAGGGAAGTATATCACAAGGTGGCGCACGGGAAGCAGATTATGACTTGCCTTGGATATAGCAACACGCCCAACACACACTCACTCTCTCTCTTACATCAGGTCACCGCTCCAGCCGCCGCCTCCATAATATTACCATCTCTCTCGCCTCCGCAGCCCGTGGCGCGAGTTGAGTTGGGGAAGCGGAAAAAAAAACATGGTGTCCCTGTGAAAGCGTGGGGAAAGACGACGTCATGAACCGGGGGAGGGGGGAGGGCGTGAATGAAAATCGGGGCCAAAACTTCACTCTAGGGCGTTAAAGTGCGGCCATGAGAAATCTCCATCTTTTGATACTCTCAGTTTAGAGAATTATTGGACCAACCTTTTGGACAAGTTCAATCCTTGGAAGAGAAACCTTGGAGGATCCGCTTCGTTCCATTAAGCAAGCCGAGGCACCTCTAAATCATGCGCGAACCATAAGAAAACCACTTACAGAATAACACACCAACACCAACACTAAAACGATGATCCGATGAGGCAGCCAACAACCGCCCCTTGTCCGAGTCTTTTGACATGATTCAGATGGCAGGCCGAGGCAAACACACACTTGTTCAAGAGAGGTAAACCGATTGAGATTCAAGGTGTTCACGTGATCATGTCAGCCAAGACGACCATCCATGTTCGTTCTTTTTCACCTCCACAGACAAGAAAAACTTGTGAGCGCCATGGCGTAGACTAGAAGATGCCCAGATATGAGGCCCTGCTTTCTGACAGCTTGGCTCTTGGCTCTTGGCTTTATCAACGACAATTAATTGATGAATGAATTTCATAAATCTGTTGTAAAGTTGAACAACATCCATCTCAGCCTCGTGGGTGGTGGTATAGAATAAAGTGTGTGTTGGTGTTGTAACGTTCGTTTTCGCTAAAGAGTCAAACCAACGACCTGGTAAAGTGTGTAATCCCCATCTCATGCAGACACACACACACACACACGTTCAATCCCGCTCTAGTTTAACCCATCCTCATCGCGAACGACGGGGTCGGCAACACGTTAGAACCAAACCCATGTCATGACCCCGTCTCAGTCTCATGTACAGTACCCAGCCCCCCCGTCAAGAACGGAACCTGTCTATCCAACAAACAGTCAAAAACGTGCCATTTACCGCACTTCACACCTCGCCAAGATTAAAAGTTCCCTGCCCCCCGCTGTTGTCCAACGAATGACCAACGTCTGTGACGGTGTAATCGCTTGACCGTAAAAATCCATTGACCCGCCGCCGTCCCGCTCCTCGGATATAAACCGCAATGAGGGTCAGTTTTTCTGGTGCTCTGTTCTCTAAATCCTTTTTTTGCGCCGTTCTGTTTAGTTCCAGGGGAGACCCATATTCGACGTCATAATAGTCACGGGCGGGCCGAATAGAATAAAGGGCGTATATCTAGTCATCGACTTGTAAGAGGCGGCTCTCAGACACAGTTTAATTCCAATATCTTGCTGCCTACGTATGAATTCTCTTCGGATTTCCTACATTGGACGCAATAACCGTTCAAAAGAGGCACACACACAGACGGTAAAAGGCATCCGAGAAACAAGTCCCCGGCCGCATCGCTCGACTGCCGTGTTGGCCAAGGCGGCGACGGGGTCCGGAAATCCTTCGGGTTCAGCAAAGTAACCCATGGATGTTTGTTGCTCTTTGTCTTGACTCGTCTCCACCCAATGATACATTGTTCGATATTTCCATCTTGGTCTCTTTTAACCCATGTCAAGTCGGGTTCCCTCGCCCGTCCGTCTTTTTCTCGGCCGTGAGACTTTTTTGTCCCTTTCTGTTCTTGGCAATGCGTACTTTAGCCAAGCATAATTGAGGTTACTTTGGAGGTGTGGTCACGAGGTGGGTATAATATACGAACGGTGGTGCTTCACCACTACATGCCGGACTAGAAATGAAGCTAGAAACCATGGATAACGCAAGAACAAAGCGAACTGTTCTATTGTCTTTCAAGGAAACTGTAGTTCGAATAACTACCAAACAACAACGATAATGATCTTGGCAGACTACCAACACCATTCTTTGCACAAGTCGACAACTCAATCCACATCAAGTAACATCCCATCTCATCCTCAACCAACCGCACCAACATTAATTATCTCTTACAATCCATCCTTGCACATGACACCACAAGCACAATTCCCTTCCCGGAACCGCACATCCCTTCCTCTTTAGTCCTCCACAAATTTGAACAATGATCTGCCCTCCCCGTAAAGAGAAGAGAGAGATATCTTGCTGACCAGTCGTTGTCGATTCCGCAATAGAGAGGATCCATCTGCGAACTAACTTGACCCCAGAACACCAGGCAACAGCAAAACGGCCAACGACGATGGGGTCATTAACCACTCGTTGATTGAACCACCGTTTTTATGGGAAATGCCGCGTTAAGCCGACTTACAAGACGTCGCCGATTCACCTTGAATACTAAACTTGAGCTACAACATTGGTAGTCACCTATAGAGCCGCAAAGACTCTTGCAACCATAAGCTTTCAACAACAAATTCTAGAAAACATCCTCAATGGCCAAATCTCTTCTTTACATCCGCCACAAATCTCCCTCAAGAGATCAAAAAAAAAATTGCCGAACCACACCTCCAAATGTTCCCTCCCTTGTTCCGTTTCTCCACCGACCCTGTCACCTCATCGGGTTTCCCCTTTAGGACAACCCGACCTCCAGTTTTTTCCCTCCCCCTTCATATTTTCGCCTTGACGATCCTCCACATGCACTCAATAATTGCAGCGTTACATACTATGTACACGCGGGACGTGAACATTTCGGCCTCATCCCGTTTACGCGAGACACAGTCACATTGTGTCTCACCGCAACCACACCTCTAGCCCACGAGCTTCCTTTCCTAGTATATCGTTGCTTACCCCGACATTCCCCAGATTCGCCCTCCGAATTAGACAAAAGTCTAATTACTCAACCCCGACTTCGGCACCTCCGTTTTTGGAATTATTTGATTGTTGATTTGTATGCATCTACATATGTATAGGTAGGTATAGGTATAGTTATTGTCCTGTATGTGCTTCCCGAGGCCCTTCATACAACCCAGACGTTACACAGCCATGACCAAGCAAGAATCTGTACAGGGAGTATTACAGCCAGCTCCCAAAAATACACCTGCGCCCAAGAAACAATGCATGCACCCTGTGCTCCAGTTCATTCCTGTCCAGTCCTGTCATGTCTCAACGTCTTCCTCGTCGCTCTGCCTCAAAGAGCTCTCGCTTCATATCCATCAACATGTCTTCCAGCTGGTATACGTCTTCGCGTGATAGTGCTGCTCCGCGGAGTTGATCTAATCCGCCACGTAGAATGTCCATGATGGTGTTGGACTTGCCCGTCTCTGATGCTTCGGCTTCCTCGGGTTCCTCAGGTGCCTCGGGTTCCTCAGGTGCCTCGGGTGCCTCCTCACTTTCCGTCTTGGCTGCTTCGTCGACAACCTCTTGCATAGACTCATCCTCCGCCGACACAACTTCCATCGAGTCCTCAATCACTGCAATTGGCACTTCAAGATCCGCTTCCTGCTGAGACTGTGAGGCAGCAAAAGACTCCGTGACCAGTTGTGACATGAGCTCCTCATCCGTGTCACCGCCGTCGCGAACTCCAGCTGTGTCGTTCGATTTTGCTGGGTGTGACTTCGGTTGAGGTGCGGGGGACTCCTCAGTTGATGATACCTGAGTATCCTTGCCCTGTAGCTTCTTGCCTTTCTGACCCGCATTTCGCCTAGACGACCGTCGTACCGAAGGCGTTGGCACAGGCGAACCAATATCTTGGGATGTCTGTTGGCTCTCCTCACCCTGATCTGAACCCCGGGGATCGGCTGACCGTCTTCTCTTGCGAAGAGTCTCGATCTTTGCACTTCGCTTTCTCTTCCTCCTGCTTCCACCCTGGCTCTTGCTGTGGCTTTGACTCTGGCTTTCCGAATGCTCAGAGCCCGCGCCAAGAGGTGTAGAGGGGATCACCGGTGGTGACAAGGGTCTCTTGGTGCTCTGCTTCTCGGGCGACGAGTCTCCCTGCACTTCGATGCACGGTGCTGTACGCATCTTCTCCGGGGAGGCAGATGCAGAGTTGACCTTGTCAAAGGGAAGATTGCATCGTCTTGACTCAAGCTCCACCACGAATCTCATAAGACTGCTCTCGTCACCTTCACTAAGTGCAAAGGAGGAGTCCTGGTTCTGGCTTGAAGCCACCTCAACAGGTCCTGCAGGTGGCTGCTCATTGGACGCCTCCTCGGGGCTGCTTCTGGCATCGACGAATTCATCATCCCCAGATTTCGGCGTCTCTTGAACTTGGGCAACAGGTGACATCGCTTGCAGAGGTGTGGTGGGGTGGTCCTCTGTGGGGGATTCACCTGTTTCTTCCTTCTGCTCCTCCACGTCTGCAAGATCGCCCGCATCCGGAAGTATGGATAGATCTGTCACATCCTCCTCCACTGGCACACTTGAAGGAATAATTTCCTCGTTGACCTGAGAACTAGCCCTCGACTTTCTCCGTCTCTTTGACCGTGGGCCCTTGCCAGACTTCTTAGTACTTGATGGAGCCGGCGGCTCAGGTTGAGACTCAACAGGTTGCTGGCTGTTGGAGGGTGATCCTGGGGGCGAAGAGAACTGCCAGCTCTCAAGGGAGCTTTTGGCCTTTGACCGGGTCTGAATCTCGGAAAGGAGCGGGTTCCGTCTAGGATCTGGTGGTGATGAGGGCGGGTCGTTGAAGCCCTCCAAGTGTAAAGCTTGTCCACGCCGAGGAGTTGGCGTTGAAGTGATAAAGTCCTCATACGAAGCACGTGGTTCGGGCGTGGATTCCAGATTTCTCGTCTTCTTTGTGTCGGATTCTTTTTCTTGCTCTTCGATGGCGGCTCGGGATCGAGTTCGGGGACTTGACCTGATACCGGGATATAAGGTGGCATTCTCTTCCTGCCTCTGGCGGACCTCCATTTGCCTTTCGGTAAGATGTTGGGACTCTTCAACCAGTGGTGAGGAAACGATTGGGGCGAATTGGATCTGTGAATTATCGTGCCGGAGACGAGGCGTGTTCGTCCGCTTGGCTGGCTTCATCTGTATTACCTCAGGGGTAGCATCTCGCCGACGCTTGCGGGCTGAAGCACCCCTAAGGCTCATTTTCGTGATTGATGGTGCCGGCGAGACTGCTTGATCAGCACCATGCCCAGATGACTTGGCGGACGAGAGAGCAACAAAGCTCAAGTCCTCCTGCGAATCGACAAAGGACTGAGCTTGAGCACCAAACTCGCCACTAGATTCCTCCATGCCGGGGAATGAAACATCCACCATTGGCCGCAGGGCAGCAATGATTGACTTGAGACTGTCAGAGCAGTCCAGGTTCTCTTCATCCTTGATCAGGGCATTCCACGTTTCAACCATCTTATTAACAACCTGTCGGTGCCTGCTCTTAAAACCGGCGGAAACAAGACGCTCGATCGTGTTGAGGTCCTTGTCCTCAAGGCGTTCAAGAGTTAATAGTTGGCTGCAAATATGATCCCAGATGGTTCTCAACTGCTCATCGTTAGTTTTGAATCATGTCAATAGACTGTAGACAAGCTTACTGTGTTGGACAAGGGGGACTCGTCACTCAGTTTGATCTGAGCCTTTTCGTCTTGGATCCATGGAGAAAGTCCATCTTGTAACTTGGACAAGATCTTGATACCGGTTTGAGGGAAGGCGCCTGTCATGAAAGCATCCACAACCTCAAAGAAGGACGCCATTGAACCAACATCGTCCATCTTTTCGTAGTGTTCGTAGAAGAACTTCATACTTCGTTCCTGTAGCTGGTACAGGTACTGGAAAGGGTCATATGAGGTTGATCGAGATACAGTTGGTGGTGCACCCCATAGGCGCCGTCGAGCAGCCTCCACAGCTTGACGATCACGGGGAAGTTTTGCAGCCTTGAAGAGTGCTGTTGCCACAGCCAGAGCCATTTGGTTGGACTGTTCCTCAGTTTCAAAGAAGTTGTCGGCAACAATCTTTGCCAGGGGCTCGACGAGGCCAAGTGCCCGGCCGGCATCACCACACTCTTGAACGACATGATCCGAGAGCAAGTCGAAGAGAGAGAACCACTGCGGTGAAGGAAGCTTAGGGTGAGATACGAGGCCACGCTCTAGAAGGGAGACAATTTCTCGATATTCAGGCCCAAGTAATCTTTCACTGCTTGAAGGATGAGAACCCGATGAAATGTAGCTTTGATCCAGAAGCAAGCGAATATTCTGCGCAGCAAGAATCCAAGGACCATATGGGGAGAGTGTATCTCGGGGCAACAGTCGCAGCAGATCCCGAGACAATTCCACGCGGACTCTCATGCTCTTTTCGTGGAAAAATGGCTCAAAGATGGATAGAAAGCACTCGGCCAGGTCCTCGTTGTCGGTTGCGCCAGAAGGAATCGAAGAGAGCATAGAGAACAGGTGGTAGACTGGTGCCTGAGCAGAACCACTTGACTTCTCTGCTCGGTCTCGACTTGAAGGTGTTGAAGCGGGCTCAAAGGTGTTGGCAAGAGATACAGAAAATCTCTTCTCGGTGAAAGGGAGTAGGCCAAGGCTGGAAACAAGGACCTCGACGTAGTGGTGAATGCTCGAAAGGAACTTGGTAGAAAGCGACTCGGAGCCTTCAGGTAAACCCTTGGACCACATTTTTGACAAGATATCAAAAGACTGGGCAATGAATCTTGCTGTGTCGTCGGCCACTTTGATGTCCTTTGCTGAGGCAGCGGCAATAGACCCAACGAAAGCCTGCCAGAGCCTGTATGCCAAACTTTCCTTGTTTGCCAGATCAATGAACTTCTTTTCCAAGATTGGGCCGACAAGCTGGAAGACTTTCTCGGAATTCCGTCGAGTCCATCGGGGGTCTATCGAGGGCAACTCATCGGGACTTATCAGGGGCATTTCCCTAATGCGATCTTCTTTCCAGGTTCGCGGGGTTGAAACATCCAGGAGGCCAGTAACAATCCGGGAAGCATGCGTCACTGAATCGGTAGACACATCAGGCTTCCCATCCACGTTGATCAGCTGTGCCATGACAGGGTGAAGGACAAGGTCCCAGGCAGCATCGGTCCATGCACTGTCGTGAATGGGGCGAAAGGCGTAGTAGTAGAGATTGCAGATTCCGCCAATGACTGTTCTTCGAAGCTTCGTCGCATCTTCCGCTTGTTTTGAGCTGAATTTCCTTCGTAATTGACTTGCCAAGGGCTGACCCAGCAGTGCCAAGGACTTTGGTGGCATTTTGCTGTTGGTTATAGAAAGATAGACATATCTGTTCCATGCGTAATTCGCTTCTTGCTTGGTTTGCATGTCGGCCGTGTTGAAGGCGTCCTGGGCAATCTTGAACCACGAATTGAAATACTGCCACCTGTTGAGTGGACACTGAAGGAAGAGTGTGACAACACCCCAGATTTGAGGTACAGTAGACAAGCTTTGCTTGTCCTTGAGCATACTCTCCAGTTTCTGAATGTAGAACTCAATATAGGTCTGTCCCTCGTCTGTGGTTTGTAGTATCTCAGTCACCTTGCGCATGATGTGTTTCTCGTTTCGAAGTGCAAAGCCAGCTTCGGTACCTAGGCTGATGGCTTGTGCTCGGATATCTCGAATCGTGCTCAACATATCTGTAAACATATCCTCCAACCAGTCAGTGTGAACGGCCATGTGATTCCGCGATTGCTTGATAAGCCGCTTGTAGATTTGAATGCGGCTCATGACGATGCTTTTGCCTGTCAGGTGGTCCTCAATCTTGTGTAGAGAGGTGACCAGTCGACCGACTCGATCTAAAGTTACAATCTTGGGAGCAAAGCTTTGGAAAGCAACCACTTGCATCAAGTGACGTGCGAGGTCTTTTGGTAGAGATGGGTCGGCGAAAGATCGAATACAATGATCCATGATGAAGACTCCAAAATCCGAAGTCAGGGTCGAAGCGATGGCCGGGAAATGAAGGAAGGTCGAGAGAAGGTTAAGGGCGTGTATAATGAGGGTTGTGTCGAGGGATCCGTTTTCGTTCTTGGCCTTGACATCTCGTTCGATAAACGACATGAAGAGACTCATCTTGTCCTGCAAAGCGATCCGATCAGGTAGATTGTTGGAGGCCTTGAGGGCACGAGAGAGCATCATGTAGGCATCGAGCCGCGAGGCCCGGTCGGAGCCGGCTAGCTGCTTGATAGTCGAGTCCAACATCTCGGCAATGCTGGCTTGGGATGTGAGACCATTGAACTGGCCATTGAGAGGCGATGCGAGAGGGTTCGGGGAAGCAGATGGCTTGAGGATACCCTTGACGGGTTTTGAGGAGGCGGATGAGGGAGCAGACAGCGGTGATGACCTGAAATATTTGGTCAAGTCGCGATAATCGGGCGGATCTTTGTACTCGGTATGACTTGACCACTCGACCTTCTTCCGTATGCGCTTCGATGTCGAGTTGGAGTTGGTTGCCCCGGTCAACGAAGGTGTGTTCGCACCAGGCGGTGTCTGCAGACTTAGTCGAGGGTCGAACGGGCGACCGGCGGCAGTCTTCATGGAAGCTCGTGATTCTCGAGGAGGAGTCGGAGGCCGGGTGGGAAGGGCTTCGAGGACGGGGTTGGAGGCCGAAGCTGAAGATGCCATGGCTGCCATGCAGCGGTTGGCGATCTAGACAGCAGTGAATTGGCCGGGAAACCGCTAGCGACACATGCAGAAAAAAAGAGAGAGAGAGCTTTGGTTTGAAACGAGAGTCGACGACGAAACTCGAAGAAAAAAAATGCACAGAAAAATCAGTAACAAATCTTAAAGACAAAGAGGAAAGCCGTGAATGCACACGTTGGACGGGGAAAATGCGTGAGGTTGTTGAGGCAGATCTCGCTGGCAATGGGAAATCAAATGCTCTAACTCAGTTTCAACATTGGATCCAGGGTCGAGTCAGGCAGGACCATCAAACACGAGCGGGCCGCGCTTGCCTTAGCCGGAAAACGCGTCAAGGCGCGCGACTTTGGGTCGGGTCGAAAATCAATTAAACGAGAGAGGTCCGTGCGCGTTTCCCCGGTTCAGCCCCGACTCCGGATTAGAGCATCTGACAAAGGCATCTATCTCGCCACCACAAGTACTGGCATCACAATTGCATGGGAGAGCGGTGGTGATATCTTTGACTCGCCTGGAAGGGAAAAAGTCGAGATATAAACGGAATCTGTATGCCTGCAGATTTTAGTACGAATTCGTTCTTAGTGCCCATTGAAGGCTCGTATGGTGATTGACTACCTGGGAGAAAACATAAGTTCCATAGATGGTCCTTTTGCAAGGCGGCCGCCCATGGAAGGTAAGTAGACGTGACTCATCAAGCAACGTTACTCATATAAAACGATGCAAAGATATGCAACCACGGTGATGTCGATTCTCGTCTCATCCATAATAGAAAGTATCCTTCACTCACACAATTGTGGTCGTCCAAGACATCTCATCACTCAAGATGGAGCCAGCCCCAATCGAGTTCGTCACAGTCAAAACAACACTCCCAAAACTACCTTTTCCCTCAAACGATGAGCGAAAACCTTTTCGAACGGAGCGCCTGCTGATGCGTCCCTTCTCAGAGGACGACTTTGAGTCATTGCGAGTCCTTCGTACACAACCCGAGGTTATGGTGTGGTTCACGCAGGGTAGGCCAGACAAGGATGTCGAGGAAACCAAAAAGGCCCTTGCCCTGTATCTGCCCCCGAACGACCTTGAACGATACAACTGGGCCATCTGCCTCGCCGAAACGGGAGAGTTCATTGGTATTGGAGGAAACGCCATGTGGAACGGAGAACTGGGTTGGCCTGCCGTGGGATACAGCCTCTTGAAGGAGCACTGGGGCAAAGGCTACATCACAGAGTTTCTGAGGGGGTACTTCCCTCAATGGTGGACGCTTCCGAGGGAGGAGGTTGAGCTCAAGGTGGATAAAAACTCGGTCCGCGGGGACGGAAGTGTCGAGAAAGAATGTGTCTCTGCCATCACGGTGGATGACAACGCAGCGAGCCAGAACGTGCTGCGAAAATGTGGTTTCGACTTGGTGAGGGCGTGGGAGGAGACTGATCTCAGGGATTCGACCAAGATGGTTACCCTGTATGGATTTGTCGCCACTAAAGAAAAGTCTTTATGAAGACGGGAGGAAGAAACTATCTAATAGGATTACTGAATATGGATGTTTCAACACTGCATGGCCAATAGATGATCGAGGAGCTCGGAGGGTGTAAGCCGGACACGGCCGGACATCTTAGAAGTCCGTGAGAGTGTCCGGCACCGAAAGGACCCACTTCCGTCCGTCTCCGACACTACCAACTTACATGACGTCGAGATGAATCGTGCCTATTTATTCGCTAGGGCTCGCCCCAATCCTTTGGATATTCGGACTTCACTTCATTATCACTATACCTAATTCAACCAATATCAAGAAGTTACCAATCTCATTCGCCCTCGACACCATGCACTTCCCTGTCCCGTCCCTACTGGCAACTGCCACTGGTCTCACTGGCTCGGCATGGACCTCCGGTAAGACTCCCTCATAGAGAGAAGATTAATCTCTAATATTACATCCACAGGTGCCATTGCTAGTCTTTCCCTCGTCAGCATCCCAGCCGCCCTCTCAGCACCATCCACCTCAGCCACGGTGTGGGCATCCATCTTCAAACACGGCGTCGCCATCATGCCCAAGTTTGCCGTCACCACAGCACTAGCCTACCTGTACGCAGCCTATGATGCTCGGCAGAATGGCCGTGGCTGGAAGGGATTCGTATCTGGAGCTGTCTTGACCATCGCCATTGTGCCGTACACGATTGTGTTCATGAGCAGCACAAACGAGCTGTTACATGGGGCTGCGAAAGGGACACTGCAGGCTACTAATGATGAAGTGGCCAAGTTGATTGGAAGATGGGGCATCTTGAATTTAGGACGAAGTCTACTTCCCCTGGCTGGGACAGTTACAGCGTTCCTGGCCTTGTTTGAGAGTGTGTTCTGAGTTATGAGTTGGGAAAAGATGTTTTGATGGCGTATATTGGACCAGACTCAGTTCTGTTTAGCTAATTTCATCCCTTTTCACTTCAGTCCCCTTTCCTAGGCTTCGCTCGTGCAGCCCCTTGTCGGCATGAGCTACCTGACTCTCCTGCTCAGCCTCACTTGCTCATGGTCTTCTCAAACTCTCGAATCAGGTTGCGACAATTGCCAAGATTCTTCTTGGGCTCCCAGGTATTCTCTTTAGCAGAGTACCCCTTCCACTTGACGAGGTAAAAGTGCTCGCTCGTGTCGGCATCGATCTGCGAACCGACCACCTTCTCAACCTCCCATTCTTCCTCGCCTCCTCGCTTTACCGTCTTCTTGGCCTTGGCAGCAGGACGTCCACGACCTCGCTTGGTTGGTGCCTTGACCGCGAGAGGCTCTGCCTTCTTGGGCGGGACGACGGATGAGATGCGGCTTGAGCGACGGACGGTGGTGGTTCGGCCGCGGGTGCTGTGTTGACGCTTCCCCATGCCCTTGAGGATCTTCCCTGGCTTATTTTCGATGGCTTCGCCATTCTTCTCAGGTTTGGCTGAAATTTCAGAGTCGACAGGAGCGTCAGATTCAACCTCAGTGCCGGACTCGGCATCCTCGCCTCTGCCTTTGCCGTCCACAATGTCTGAAACCACCCGCACCATGGTATCGTCGTCCTCGACACTCGGAATAGGGCTAAACCAGAGTTAGCTCTATGTGAGGCGACACGGAAAAATAAAAGAATGACAGACCTGCGAGTGCTATCGGAAGGATCAGGTTTGTCGCGAGCAAAGAATACAGTCGGATTTCCAGTGGTAGGCATGGTGAAACTGGAGAACCTGAGGAGGTGACTTTTGGGTGGAGGGAGATAGGTTTGAGCTTGTTATGAAATCAAATCTCGGCGCAAAGATCTTTCGTCTGTCTATTTCAACGCTTCGCTATTTTGTGTTTAGCTAGGTAGGTAGTTAGAAATGGAAAATACAGGCTTGAGGGGAAAGAAAGTAACAAAGGTGGCTGCAATAGCAATCAACAACTCAAACATAGGTTCATACCTTTAAAATAAGAGTTTAGCCGCGTAACCACAGTTTTTCTCTGAGCCTCTGGGAATATCTGAAGAGGTTTTGAGGTGAACGGATGAAATATGAAGGAGTGAGTTGGTGGCAGTCCATCAATGACCCAGCAGTGCGAGATGCAGGTTTCCGGAAAACATGGCTAAGCCACGAGTTATCTTATCAGTTTCCTTAGGAAAACATTCCCGGAGTGCTGCAGTGCGGAAAGAGTCTATTTTCTCGCCTAACGCTATGTGTATTAATCTCTGTCTCCTTGTTCATAACAGACTGCTTGCTCTTGACTGACAGCCCGCTGATATGCCCCAGCTAATAGTCCTGAATCAACTTCTCAATTCATTCCATGATACCACTTCTAAAATATATTCAAGAATACGCCGTGTACCTATTAGTCTTTGCACCCCTCCATTGCTGAACTCTGCACTGACTGCTTCAAACTGGCTGACTACATCTTCGACTCGAAGAGTGTCAATAGCGGTCTCAGTTTAATGCTTTCCCTTTCCCCTTATCTACCGTACCGTCCTTGGCTTTTGAGGGCTGGCTCTCTGTCGTTGTAGTCTCTTTAGGGTCTTCTTGGCTGTCTGTGAGACTTGATGGGTTCAACCTGGGATCATGTCAGACTCGTGAGTCTTAACAGCACACTGAAGCTCGACTGACCGATCAAAAAGTTCAAACAGTTCTTCGGTTTGCCGTTCCTTCTCCTCTTTTGTTAACACCCGCGGCTCCTGCGAGCCGCCAGCATCACCGCCGAACGCCTCTGTCGCAGAAGCCGGAATGGGCATGCTTTTCTGCAAAAACAAGCCTCCCGCGAAGCCATATCCAACATTTTCCGCATATTTGTTGGCATCCCTATCCGACATTTCGAGGAAAAGGTCAATAATATCGACTCGAAACACTGGGCATGTACGGCTGGTCATGTGTTTCAGCAACTTGCCGGGCAAGGTATCTCTCGTGCCCAACTCATCTACGCGATCCTCAGCTGTGGGTAAGAGTAAACCACGCATATGTTTCTTGAGCGGATCTGGGGCATTGGTGTAGACCTTTCGTATGACCTTGGCGGATGGTGACGCAAATTCATCCAACTCCGTGTCCGCATACGCCCTTACCACAAGTTCAAGAAGATTGATCAGCCTGTCCGCAACCTTGAATGTTTTGCCTTTTGGGTACAGGGCTGCCTTGTTCTTTTCAGCCCCAAAATCGAGATTCGTAAAGGCACTGATGAGAGCCTTGAACGGGCTATCAAGAGGTTTCGGCTCGGGGATTGGATGCTTCAACAGGATATATGCGAGGTGCGGTACTGCGGTACTCAAAATGGAGATGCGGTCAGGGCAGTTGTGCGAAACGACGTACAAGAGCTTCGAGGTCTCGGTGAGCGCCATGTCCTGCATGGGATCATCTTTGGACTGGGAACGGGACTTGGACTTGGGTTTGCTGGATAGACTCTTGGCATGGCGACTGAGTTTGTTGATGGCCTTGTTAGATAGATCCTTTGCATGGCGATTGAGGTTTTCAACAATGTATTCTGCGAGGCAGCACTTGTCAATGAGCGACTCGACGTTGATTGATGTCTCGTAACATGACAGGAGGAGAACGCGCGAGTTGAGAAACTCGTCATCAAAGTTCTCGTTCTTGAGCTCTTTACAGGCCCGACCTGCAAAATCCTGATCGATAAACATCTGCCGGGTCTCGGGTTTTAGAACCATGACGTTTACCAAAACACGAAGAGCCTCGCGTGCCGTCTTGGTCGATGGGCTGTAGAAAGAATGGCGCAGGAGCATGTCGACGCTCTGGTAGAGTTGATGTTAGTGGTGCAAGAAGCAAATCATTAGAGACAACCCTGGCATACCTTTTGCGAGAAGACCGGATCAGCGTTGTCGGGGTCTCTACTGTAGATCTTGAGTTCCTCCAGAGCGCGGTCGCGAACTGTGTTGGCTCGGTATTAGGGACGATAACTTGTTGGCTGCGACTGGGATGCATATATACCATCTGGAAGCATTGTGACTTTTATATGATCGTCGTAAAGATTGTCGACTAATTCAGCGACTATCTTGAGCTTTTCGGCCCCTGTGGCCTGACCAAGTGGACGAGACATGATGGGTGCTGATAATGGTGTTGAAGAGAGATGAGGATCTAGATAACCTCCGTACGATGATTGATGTTGAGTTTTGACGACGTCGTCACTGCCAGTGACCGATAGCCGTGGCTTCTAAATTGTGTCGGAAATCGCTATCATGCCAACTTGCCTCTAGGTATGAGGAAGGCAGAGCCTTTGTCTGGCAGTTGTGGCCATGGCGGCAGGAACAAGGAGGTCAAACTCCATGCTGGAGAACTTACCTATACGGAGTTTAGAGGTAAAGATTAGACTCTCATTGCCGATCAGAAAGGTTAACAGGAGTGGAGTCGGAGTCTCATTTCATTAATTTTTTTGGCCTGGGTACCAACCACTATACAAGTGAGATTTTCTATACCCAGTAACGAGGCAGATGAGATTCAACGCAACTATCGTGACATTTCCTCGCCTTGTTTCATACAAGAGCGTTGCCCGATGAGTCACGCCTGGATTAAGTTCACGGTCGAGGCTCAAAGCCGGTAACTCCGTGCCTAACCTGGAGTTATATAGTTATATACCTGGCTATTTACGCTCTGAGTGAATTGACTTCACATATATTCAGCTCGAAAAAGCAAACGTTCTCTCATCAACTCCTATTCCAGTAGGTGATGTAGTACTTCCATGAATGAGAAGCCCCCAAAAATCTGGTCTCACGCCCACAAAATCGAAACGTCAATCATTCAATCGGGTGGGGCCGGCACTTGCCCAATCCCTGGCCACGCTTCAACTTACAGCATTTTCAACACCATCATCAACACATCGCAAAGATGAGCGCGAGAGAAGACCGTCCTGCAAAGGTCCTCAGCTGCTCGAGCTGCAGGACCCGAAAGATCAAGTGCGACAAGGTACAGCCCGCTTGCACCCAGTGCTCTCGCTTTGGTCTCGAGTGCGTCTATCCCTCGAGGAAACCTACCCGCCGCGCACCGAGGCCGCGTCAGAGCGAGCTGCTAGATCGGATCAGTCGCCTCGAGAATATCGTCAATCTGGCGGATCCCACCAAGCTGAAGCAGATCGATGACGAGACGCGGTCCGCCTCGGTAGCCACAACTTTATCTGCCACTTTGGAAGGCCAATGCCAGGAATCACAAGATGTTGCTACACATGCAGCGAATGCGCAAGCCGGGGAAAAGTACCTCAGCGCTGGCTTCTGGGGGAACCTGTGCGCTGAAGTCGAGGGAATCCGGCAAGCGCTGGATCAA
The DNA here is from genome assembly GCA_013186415.1 of Fusarium sp. NRRL 66088. Classification (NCBI taxonomy): domain Eukaryota; kingdom Fungi; phylum Ascomycota; class Sordariomycetes; order Hypocreales; family Nectriaceae; genus Fusarium; species Fusarium sp. NRRL 66088. The sequence goes on from JABCKD010000118.1 coordinate 34,573, forward strand.
CCTTCTGAGGACGATGAGGAGGAGGAAGAAGGCGATAGCCCAGAGTCAGTTGAACCGACACCTCCAGCGCCGACAGCACCATCAGGCTTCATACTCGGAAATCCATATTACAATGAGCGGGAGCCACTGGAGCATCCTCCTCCGGATATGATGATACGGCTCTGGACTATCTATTCCCGCAATGTCGACCCTCTCGTCAAGGTCCTGCACCGTCCTACCCTCACCAAACAGATTCAATCACACATCGATACCTCATCAACATATTCTTTCAGCCTTTCAACAAACGCCGTAATGTTTTCCATCTACTTTTGCGCCGCCATGTGTCTCAGAGCGGAGGATTGTCAGAAGCAACTGGGCGAGAACAAGACCGAATTAACTGCTCGGTATCGCATCGCCGCGGAGCGAGCTCTCGCCGAGGCAGATTACCTCAACACCAATGAGTTAGAGACACTACAAGCCCTGACTCTCTACACTTCCATGATTCGGGTTTACTCTCATAACCGCTCCTCATGGGCTCTCACATCACTCGTCATCCGCGTGGCCCAAGGGATGGGCCTCGACCGCGATGGGGACGGTCACCGTTATACACCTTTTATGGCAGAGATGAGACGTCGATTGTGGCACTTTATCGTCGTACTTGATGTTCGAGGCTCTGAAGACAGAGGCTCTGATGCCATCCTTACCCGGGCTCGCTTCGATACTATTCTGCCTACACCGATTGACGACGACTACTTTGGTCCAGATTCAACCGGTCCTCTTGTCCCAAAGACGACTCCCGCCGACAACGTGATATGCATGTGCACAGCCATGTGTTCAAGCATATTCGGCCTCTTATCACATCCTCACTTCAACGCAGCAGGAGAAGCAGAGCACTTCTTATACACAGAAGACGAACTCATAGCACACATCCGCCTCCTCGAAAACACATTCATCCACACTGCCCGACCCTCTCATCTCCCCTCTATGTACGCCTCCGAAATCGCCCGTGTCGTCATTCTCAAGCTGTGGCTCAACATTCAATACCCCTTCAACGGCGGACCGGCCCCAGACCGGCCCCGTGTCTCCAAGGAGACGATGCTGCGTACTGCCGTGTCCATCATGGAACTGCGCGAGCGAATGACAAAGGACCAATGGGAGGACCGGTTTGCTTGGTGGACAGATACTTATGTTCAATGGCATCCTTTGGCAGTTGCACTGGCTGAGTTGTGTGTGCAAACAGAGGGCGAGCTGGTCGACAGGGCATGGGTTGTCGTGGATCGCAACTTTCCCGCATCGAGAAATCACATTGCCGATACTGCAACAGGCTCACTTTGGAGGCCCATCAAGAAGTTGCTGAGAAAGGCCAAGGCAGCAAGAGCAGAGGCTCTCTTGAAGGGTCTCAACCTCAACACCACATCAACGATGCCATTGATCCCTCCCACACAAACCATCACTCAACCTATGGTGTGCGAGACAACAACAACCTCACAGTCAACCATACCAAATCCAACACCTCCCTTGACACAATACGACACCAGCGTTATGGACCCCTCAATATTATTTGAGTATCCTCCAGAGCTACTCAATCTCGACCTGGGTCAAGGGATGGAACAGGGTGCCCCGATGGAGTGGTCATACTGGACAGAGTTTTACAACGACACACAGATGAACAATTCGCCGGGCGGGAGCGGTACAGGAGAATCGACTTGACAAGTTCACAATCGGTAGTTAGCATGCTAGAAAAACCCAATCAATTGTGCATCACCCAGCAGCATCAGTATGCTCAGAATTTTTGGTTCATTCGTCACCCGTTTTATCGAGCAATGCAGTTGATATTTCCATGATCCGTTGTAACACCCGCAGAGCCTGCCCAACCGTCCTCGAAACCGAAAACATTCTAAGCGAAAGTGGATGGTCGCTTCGCGCTGAACACCTTCTTGGTGTTCTCCTTGGTGATTCGGTGGGGGAGAGGGAAGCTCAGGCCCTTCTGGGTGAGCTGGCGGATGTAAGGTCGCTTGACATCCTCGGTCTTCTCGAGCTCGACGACGCGGAGGATCTGGTGCTGGGGTTAGCTGAGGCCTAGGCGAGGTGATATGAGTGTGACGTACGTGGATCGACCTGAAGCGGGCACGGTGGCGGGCAGCCATGTCGGAGTAGAGGGACTCGACGGCATCTGTTCGGGACAGCTCACGGTACTCCTTGTACATGTTGTGCGTGCCGGAACGAGAGTCGTATCGGATCCAGATGCCAAAGTTCTTGACCTTGAGGGGGTGCTTCTCGTGCAGCTGTGCATTTCATGTCAGCGTCGTCCATGGCGATCGAGTCCAGTTGTCGCTACTCACCACCTTGATGCTGACGATCTCACCGGTGGCCTTCTTGACCTTCTTGAGACCACGCAAGAAGTACCAGTATCGGGACTTGGCGACCGTCTCGTTGGGAGCGAAGATGGTCATGCGGTAGAGGGCGGGGGAAGGGTTAGCCTCGGTGGGCAGGTGGCGCCCGATGACCTCGTATTCCTGAAGACGACCTGAATCCATGGTTAATATTTTTGCTCTCAGAGATTGTGTGTCGTGATGCCGCGCGCCGGAGGGTTGGGTCGAGTGTTGAGGAGCTATCCTGGGGCTGGTCGGGTTTGGTCGAGACTAGATATTGAAAATTCGAGGGCTGTGGGTTTTCTAGGCAAAATTCCCCAAGAAACCCCGGCGAGGCGCAATCGAAGTCCAATCCGTCAGTCCAGAAGGCCCTCGCAGTCCCAGGAAGCAGTTTGATCCCTCATTCTTGTCGTCCCAGTCGAAGTGCAAAATTATCGAAATTGTTTTCGTCGGTCCTCCTCCGGCGGGCGGCATCGCCAAGATCGAGCGCGAGAGATAGAAAATGCTTACCCATCTGTAATATCTGTCAGTGGTCTGTGTGGATGTGTCCTATGTTGTCGACTTACTGTGACGGTGGTCAATTCCAACTGCGCGAAGGTTAGTGAAGATGGCCGAAGTTGAAAGTCGCGGGCGATATTTTTTTGTGCGAAGGTGTGGGAGGGCTAAGAGACGTAGCACCTGCAGGGCTTTGGCCCCAAAGGCGATTGGTCAGTTTCGACCCACTCGCGAAAACAGTCACGTGCATCGTCATCTGTGTTGACTGCCAAGACAGTGGGTCCAGCGTCCAATCAGATGTGGTCCAGCTCAAAGAAGTTGGGAAGGCAGGCGATGAGCCTGAACGACAAAGCAGGAGGACTCAGATCAACTTTGACCAAAACACACTTCGGACAATAATAGTACATCATCTCAAGCTCATCATTTCATATCGTCAAGCCTCTACGGATTCGGGCTCGCCGCCGCCTTCTGCTCACTCAAATATTGACACCAGACTTGAGATCTGCCTGAGTAGACATCGCGACGCTCTTAGCATCTAGGACCAAGGTCATGAATACCCTGTTCGAGAAGTTTGCGCAGGCTCACGCCATGCGGAACGGCTACAAGCTAGCCCAGACGTTATCTCCTGTTCCTCCGCCAGATGACCCTCAACGGCTGCTGTCTGTATGGCGTAGTACGAATTCTCACAGCGTCAAGGGTGATATCAAACACTTCATCAAATCAAACACTTCCCATCGACAGAAACTGGACCACGATGAGATGACGGGCTGGGTGGATGTCTACCAGTCCTACTGGAAGGCAATTGGCGAAATTTTGGCTGGAGAGAGTGGCAAGGTATGAGAGTGTCTTGGCAGCTGAGACCTCCTTGCTAACTATTGTGCAGTCTACATGGACAAAAGTGTACGAGGCCTGGAAAGAACTGACCTCTGTACTTATTCGCGGATACAACTCGCACGGATTCGAGGCGTGGACAATCCCATCTCTCTACATGGTGGGCAAGTATCTGCGACTGTTTGCCATAAAATCCGACGAGGAACGCCAGGCTCAATCTCTCAGCAACGCCCCTGGCGCCTCATTGATGGACGATGACTTCGATCCTCAAACAGAGGGGCAAACCCAACTACGAGACTGCGAAGGTCACCTTAAGCGAATCTTTTCCCTGTGTCTAAACGACAGGTGTGGACTATCTCTCCGTTTGCTCGGATCATGACTGACAATACGCAGAGCCCCATTAGAAGAATCCAGGAAATGGGGAATTTACTTCGTCATTAACCTCCTCTTCAAAACCTACTTCAAGCTTAACTCAGCATCCTTATCAAGGACCATCATCAAGACGCTTTCCGTGTACAACGACAAGGGAGATATGCCCGCCCTCGAGATGTTCCCCAAGTCTCAACGAGTAACATTCAAGTTTTACGAGGGTGTCTTGCGTTTCCTAGAAGAGGACTACTTTGCGGTAGGGCACTATCATCCGTTGCATGATGAGTACTAAGGTGTCTCAGGCGGAATCCCACCTCAACGAGGCATGGCAATTATGTCACAAAGATGCCACCACCCAGTCTGAGTAGGCATGGCTTGACGCGAGTTGATTAACCGCTGACACGACACTAGACGAATCCTGACCTACCTCATCCCTTGCCGCCTCATCACCAGTCACGTCCTCCCCACCAAGACTCTCTTGGAAAATTACCCCCGACTACAGGAACTCTTCCTCCCGCTGGCCCGATGCATTAAATCCGGAAACCTGAAGGAATTTGACGAAGCCCTGAAAAGTGGCGAAGACGAATTCGTCAAACGGCGCATCTACCTGACGCTCGAGCGGGGCAGAGATATCGCCTTGCGTAACCTCCTGCGTAAGGTCTTCATCGCCGGCGGCTACGATGAGCCAAAAGAGGGCGACGCTGCTCCCGTGCGTCGTACTCGCATCCCGGTGACGGAATTTCAGGCGGCCATCAGCATGAGCAGTGGACAGATGATTGAGGGTGACGAGGTTGAGTGCCTGCTGGCCAACATGATTTACAAGGTGAGTTGTCCGATTCAATCGTGTGCACGAGGCGCCGGTTGCCTCTTGATCCCTGCCCTTCATTTTTCTCGGTGGAAAACGGACAAGAATTGTTTGTTTGGCATCCTCACGGTAGTCATTTGACTATATACTCGTCACCAAGGTGCTGCCTTATTTCAGTGTCTGCCTGGGGCATTCACGGTCTCTATTCACACTCCCCTCCATCTCAGCCTTACCAAGATCTGAGTCACTGACTGGGCACCTTTGTCTTCTAGGAATTGATGAAAGGTTATATCGCTAGGGAGCGAGGCATTGTGGTTCTGTCCAAGAAGGGTGCTTTCCCCGGCACAAGAGTGTGAGGCGAGCGAGCAAAGTCGTTTGTGTGCAACACAACCTGAATCAAGACTAGGCGAAACACGATGGTTTAGATATTCTTCTCTCAGACTCACCGTTGCTCGTCTGAACACAATTTGGTAGCACGGGGTAGGACAGAAGCACCGCAACCGTCAGGATGACGCTGGCGTCGACAAATCATACAATGGCATCGGCTACGCTCGTTGCTGTTTGCTTTTTTAAGCCCAAGCTGATATCTGCGCCCACCCGACATGTTTTGCCCATTTGAAGTTATCTTTGCGCCATATTCACGCTGAAGCACCATATCGTGCATCACCCATGTCTCTTGTTATCCATCCGCTTCCACCCACGTCCTTGTAACCCCCATCCCACTGTTGATGCAAAGTCCTAAAGCATGTGTTCTACCAGTAAGGGCATTATCTTGCGCTTTCCAGATTTCCATCGAATCCTGAGGCGTGGTGGTCTCCCCCGCATTTTCACACTCCTGGTTCGGATGGGTCGCCTTTTTCTTTTCCACGCCGATACTCGATCCGACACGCCCACAGTCAGGTCGTATGACTCACGCCCGGGGAAGGCATTCCGACACAAGCGATCTATGTTTCACCAAGTACAGGGCGGCTTGGCGAACCTTGTTGGGCGGATTCTAGTCCCAAGATGTTTTCACGCTTGCTTTCACGGAATAGGAGTCGGCATGTCCATAAGTGACAAAGCTTCAAATTTCTTTTTTACGCTTCTCAAAATAGCTCGTGAAAAAAAAAAGAGCGTCGTGAAAATAGGGGTAATGATACAACTTTCCGCCCATCCATCATCAGATGTCAGTCTTGGTATCCCGCTTGCAAAATATCCCATCGTGAAAATAACCCAAACTCGCTCGCTCTTGCGAGACAAATATCCTGTGCGCCGAAGTGAAAAAAAAGAAAAAGAAAAGACCCTAGAGGTTCATGAGAAGAATAGTAGTACAGAAAGACGTTTCCCGGCAAAATTGTGTCAATAACTCCATTGAAAGAAACCTGTTGACGCCTGACTCCAGTCCCGTCCCCATCGGTTTCTTTAGTTTTTTTGCATGTTGGTCGATCTTTGCAAAGCCGTTTCCGTGTATTGTAAGAATAAGAAGAAGAAATTCATGGTTCATTAATGATGAGGGAGAAAAGCGCCGCGTGTCTGTCTTGGTGGTGGGTATTAAGAGAAGTGACGGTTTGAACGCGGCGTGCTTCTGTAGACTTGTTAGTTTACAACAATCAAGTTAAAGTTCTGTTGATGAAAACTCACTGGGCAGAGGAAATGTCGTCGACATGGTTGCAGAGAGCGACAAAGAGGTCAAAGAAGAGCTGAGTGCCGCCGTTGTACATCTCGAGCTGCATGGTTCCGCTGCGCTTGAAGGTGCTGCGAGAGCGGATGATGAGGGCGAGGTAGTGGGCTCGCAGCTTGGAGTCTGTGTCGGGAGTGTTGGCATAGGCGTATCTGGCCGAGGCGAGGATGGTGCTGCACTGAATACCAGATTCTTAAAAGGTCAACATGTTAGTTGGTTGAAGAGAGATGGGATGAAAAAGACTTACGAAGTCCTTGTTTACGAAGTGCCAGCTTCTTCAGCTCATCCAGTCCATACTTTTCAGCCGCACAGTAAATAACAGTGTCCTTGAGAAGATCCCCGTCCACACCACGATGATAAACAGTGCTCTCGACGGCAGCACGCTCTTCCTCGGTGGTGGGCTCAATCTCCCAAGAGTTGCGGCGCTTGTTGTGCACCAGACGAGGATAGTAGTCACCCTTGTAGAGATACTCGAGAACAGAGCTGAAGATCTCGGGCTCCTCGTCAGGAAGGGCGATGCGCTTGGTGGCGGCGTCCATGTACCCGTTTCGAAGAGCGTGGCTGAAGAAGGGGCTGCCGCAGAGGACGTCTTCGTGGGCGGCAAAGAGGCGTTGTTCAGCACCGACGACGAGAGTGACGATGGCAGAAGTCAAGTTGCTGATCATGTTAGAACTCTGTTGTTGATGGAAAAGAGACCATGTATACTTACTTTCCCATAACGGTATCATCACTGGCAGTAGCTGTAGAAGCCGTAGTCGGCCTCCGGCGAGACTCATGTCGTCGCTTGGTAACGCCGCTATCCTTGCTGAAAGAAGAGCTAGACTTGCTAGCCTTGTGACTCTTGGAGAAGCTCTTGCTTGAGGATTCGTGTCGTCTGGATGAGGAGAACATGTTGGCGGCTGTCCAAGGGATTTACCGTGATTATTTGGTATCGGAGGTGAGCGAGCGAGCGGGAGTTGTTCACGCTTCTTATACTTGAGTTGGTGTGGGGGTGCCTTGTGGTGATGATGCAGCAGGCAGATGAGGCAACGAGGGAAAAGAGTAAGGCAAACGATAGAAATGATAAAAAAAGACGCCGTAAGAAAATCTGTTTTTTTGGTTCTAAAAACCTACCTCGGGGTCAGGAATGAAGCCCGTCTTGTTTTAATGAGTAATTCACACTCTTTTTCTGATTCTTTGCAAAATGGGCGAGCAGACGCGCCATCTTTATAATACTCAGGCATGCCCCGTGCGGAAAATCAAGGCATCTTCTGCCTGGTATAGCTACACACCCAGCAGGTCCTCCCCTGGAAGGTAAGGCGAGTCAGCGCCCCGGGGAGCCGTAAATGGTGGTGATAAGTCGTCAGTGGGACGCGTCGGCTGTGTCAAAGGGGAAACGCGATATTGCCACGGAACCACGTGATGTCCAGGCAGGGGTGTTTAATTGGAATCGGGGCAGTGAGGTTTGGTTGTGAGACAGGGATCGAGTCACACATTTGAAAAAAGGGGGGGGCTGGGGTGCGTACATAATAATGCTGCAAGGGTTTAATTATTTCCTTTTGGTTTGTTGGCTTCTGGGCTTGGTTTCGGTGCGTGGAACAACAAGTTCGCCTCGAGGAAAATATGGAGCCCCCCACTTGCGTGAGCCTCCATCTCAAGGCAGACATCTTGGTGGTGCTGGGACTGGATGCTAACGCATGCTCGGCGATGGAGCTGCAAGGCTTACAATTTCTGTACGAGCCTCGTCATTTTTTGCTGGACATTCATTGTGAGAGCTTGAGGAATCAATTGACCTCAATTGAAGCCCATCCTGAGCCTTCTCGAGGTCGTATCATTGTTGGAGCTTATCGTTCTCTATCTAATCCTCACGACCAAGCGAAACCAGCTGCTCACACTTGCACACACTCCGGGAAACAACTTTCTTTTCAAAACCCATGCTTCTTTTTTTCCATTGACGGTGGTGGACCACCGGGGGCTAGCCTTGAGGTCCGTGGGCTAGGAATCCTGCCAGGGGGTGGTAAGTTGTGTGTGTGTGTGTGTTGTACCTGGCATGGATGGCTTTCCCAACACCCTCCACACAAACTCGGTTTGCTGGGTCTTAGTTCGACGCCTAGTGCAAAACCTCCCTGAGACTTGAGGGCATCGACCGGGGGTGGTGGTGATCTACCATATACGGATCCGTCAGTTCTGTTGGACCGTGACGGCATTTCTCAGTCACACACTCTAGATATCCCTGTTCCGCCCTGGCCGACATGTCCCGAATTCACGCCAGTTGAACCAGACAGAACATGTCAAAAGTTGCCATATCCCTGAGTTTCAAAGACCGACCCATCACATCAATCTCCGTGCTGGGCCCTTGCAGCGGCCGTCGAGATGGAGTCAGCGAGAGCCTGCTTCCCAGTGGCCCTCACCATGGCTTCATTATGCAGAGCCCCGCGCACCCTGTGCCGTACCACTGGGAGCCCAACGTGTTCGCAGCGCTGCTGGAGCTTTTCACCGTGATCGCCGGGTACCAGCTCGTCCTTCCCCGCTTCCACGATGTAAACCCCCGGCGGGCTCTCCTTGAACCTCTTGGCTATCATGCCGAGGTTGGTCCAGCTGTCCAGGTGGTTCCGGAGGAATGGCCACAGGTACTGGTATGGGAGCCACTTCTGGGGGTATAATGCCTGCAGCATTGCTCTTGTACATGTGAATGGAGTCTCCAGGACAAGGGCATCAAGTTTGATGTTGGGAGGGCATTTCCCTTTGGCGGCCAGATTGGTGGCAAACCCGCATCCAATGCTCTGCCCCCAGAGTACTACTACCGGCTTCTGATCAGTTCCATCTGCTCTAGATTTGTGTAATTGGGATATCCATTGCAGTGCCGCTTGCGAGTCCAAATCAATACCTGGCTCAGACGGCCGGTCGTGAGATGTCCAATAGCCTCGATAGCTCAGACAAACCATGGTATAGGTGACTGACGGATCATTATCGCGTGCTCGACGTAGGATCCAAGACAAATGAGGAAGTCTTGGAGGTATTGAAGATCCATTTCCTGAAGTCTTGTATGAGTTTCGTTGAGAGAAAAAGCCTCATGATGTAACAAACCTTGAAAGTAGAGGATATAAACAGGCTTCTTAGCCCCAGTAACAGACGCAGGCATATCCAACACACACAAGGCAATCTCAGTCCCATCCAGAGATCGTATTCTCTCCTCCCTCCATTGAACGCCCCCGCACTCGCGTGAAAACTCATCAATGCGCATGCTCCGGGCATTGGGCGGCAGGAATGGGTTGTAGATGATGGCGTTCTGGAACAGCACCATCATGGCACACTTCCAAGACCACAGAGCCACAAACAGGCCACCAAAGATCAGCGGGGGCATCAGGAAAGGAGCGACATGGAAGCACCTCGTGCGTACGGGCCGCCCGATTGCTGCTACTGTTCTGCATATCGACAGCGGCCTGCGGGTCCAGATGCGCTGGATCACCATTGCTGAAAATGCGAGCAAGGCAGGGCAGGCAAAAAAGGAGGGACAGCTGGCAAAGGGGACAAGATAAAGACGTGGGATGCTGTGGTCGAAAGGGGTCGAGGCTTTATGACATGTTCACTCGCGACTGGGCTCGGGGCCCTGCAGCTGCGGATGATGATGTGCAGGAGAACGAGTTGGTGGTGTTGCCAGTTTGTGAGGCGAAAAGGCGACACCTCAAAGTGAGAGCTCAGAGGTGGATGGACGGGTACCTACCTACCTATGGATGTGAGAATAATTCATGAAATAGTACCAAAACCGGGCATGACATGTATATTCAGGATTGAATAAGACCAAATTATTATCATCCTCTTGGTAAGTTAACTCTCTGTATTCCTACTTCTTTACCAATATTCCATCAAAAAGCCCATGATGAACCGTCCTGCTTAAAGCCCCCGGCTTTCAGGCATCTTGCAAGCCTGGGGGTGGACTGATTCGCCCTCAACGTCACTCGGCTGCGACGTGCCAATTAGCGCAACCATTACAGCGACCTTCTCCGCCTGTGAGTCTGAGTGAGCGTGCAACGACCTAGGTAGGTTTTTTCATGCAGCCCGCCCCCCGAATGGGAACCTTTGTCACCTTGGTTCCTGGAGATCCCAAAAACTGGAACTATTTACAATCACCGAATTCCGCGACTTGTTCCTTTTTTTCCTCCCTGGTTTACTTCTCTTCTCATTTTCCAACTTTCTCCTTTCGACTCTTGTCCCCCACTCTCAAACCTCCCCATTTTAAACGCAGATACACACACGCTTCTCAACGTCTCTCTTCTGCCCCGCCATCAAATACATCATCACCGCCCCTCATCCTCCAGGACCAACCGTTCAATCGCGATGCCTAGCTCCGACAAGGAAAACGATTCACACGCGCACATCGATATCCAAGATGATCATCCATCCCCGCGCGCCGAGGGAGAGACCAGCCCTGGCCTAAGGAACAGCAAGGGCTGGGACGGCAAGCTTCGGGTCCCCAAAGCTGCTCTCGTGACAAATCCAGAGGCTCTGTCTGATCCCGAGTATTCAGACGACGAGAATGTCCTGGGTGGCGAGACGATCAGCGCCGATGAAGGTGATGAACTCAGTATTGGGTATGCGACAGTTCACTAACACGGCTTACAGACCTCCTCGACGACGAAGACCCCGAGACGGACGAAATCATGTGCTCCCACTCCCGCATCGGATCAATAACCTCCCTCCGCCTCGACCGCTTCAAAAAGGCCGCTCGCGTCTGCCTCCGCCAGAACAGCATCCAAGAAATCGACGGACTCTCCGGCCTCGCCGAGACCCTCCAGGATCTCGACCTCTACGACAACCTCATCTCGCACGTCCGCGGCCTCGACGACCTGACAAACCTCACGAGCCTCGACCTCAGCTTCAACAAGATCAAGCACATCAAGCACATTAGCCATCTTAAGGACCTCAAGGAGCTTTTCCTTGTTGCCAACAAGATTAGCAGGATTGAGGGGCTTGAAGGACTGGATAAGTTGACTTCGCTTGAGCTTGGATCGAACCGTATTCGCGAGTTGAAGAATCTTGATACTCTCATTGCTCTCGAGGAGCTGTGGGTGGCAAAGAACAAGATTACCGAGCTTACCGGCCTCGGGGGTCTGCCCAACCTTCGCCTCCTGAGCATCCAGTCGAACCGCATCACCGACCTGTCCCCGCTTAGGGACGTGCCACAACTTGAGGAGCTATATATCTCGCACAACCTCCTAGAATCGCTCGAGGGTCTCCAGCACAACGTCAAGTTGCGGGTGCTCGATATCTCAAACAACAAGGTCACCAGTATTGAAGGTCTTGCGCCCCTTGCCGAGCTGGAGGAGCTCTGGGCCAGTTACAACCTTGTCAGCGACTACAAGGAGGTCTCCAAGTACCTCGCGGATAAGAAGAATCTCACGACGGTGTATTTTGAAGGAAATCCGCTACAGTTGCAGGAACCGGTGGCCTATAGAAACAGGATCCGGTTGACATTGCCTCAGATTAAACAGATTGATGCCAGTAAGTTTCCCCTTGACAACAACCAAAGAATATCAGCTAACAGCACCTCTTCAGCTTTCGTACGAACATGAATATCAAGACTTTTGAAAGGCATCATGATAAACAGCATGGCGTTTGGGGAGAGGGTTCTTTCATCCGTATTCTGGCACATCAGGAGCACACGCACTGATGGATATCAAAGACAGAATAAAGATTTGCAGCTACAGTTGTCGATAACGTCTAGACCAGTTTTTAAGTGAACGCAAGATTCATCAAATGCGCATACATACTCAGCTCAATGACCGAACCATGTTTCAGTTCAGCCACATCGTCACCATTGAAAGCCAGGACATTCCTTTGAAGGGGTAACTGTGTTTTGAATTCTATGAGGCGGATTTCCTCCATCAATATCCTTTGGACTCTACAAAACGCAGCCCATCATCAACAAACGCCTAATATCCCAAAACAAAATGTTTCCCAAGTTATTTCTTTCTTTTTAAATTCGTCATCACATGTCATTGCTCTAAGCAAAGATCCAGAGCTTCTCGGTGGGGAAGTACTGTAAGGCGTTAGTATAATATTCGAGATGGTATAAGGGTTGATACTCACGTTGGTGGGCTGGTTGAACTTGAGGTGCAGGTCCATCTTGGCGATGCGGGCCATGTCCTCGTCGTCAATGTTAAAGTTGACAGAGGCCAGATTCTCCTTCATGAGGTCGAGACTGGTCGACTTGGGGATGACGGAGATACCTCGCTGGGTAGACCATCGGAGGAGGACCTGGGCGGGGGTCTTGCCGTACTTCTCGGCGAGGGTGGTGAAGACCTCGTGCTGCATCAGGGGAACAGCATCCTTGGCACGGTCCATGTCGAGCTCGATGAAGCCGGCAGGGCCGAAGGAGGAGTAAGCAGTCAGAGCAATGCCCTCAGCCTTAGCCAGGCGGACGAGCTCGGTCTGCTGGTAGTAGGGGTGAAGCTCGACCTGGAGGGTGGCGGGGCGAATCTTGGCGTACTTGAGGAGGTCGTAGATGGCCTGGGACTGGAAGTTGGAGATACCAATAGACTTGGCCAGACCTTTCTCAACGAGCTTCTCCATGGCACCCCAGGTCTCCTGGTTGGTGGCCTTGCCCCATCGGATCTCGGTCTGGGCGTCGTCGATGTGCCAGCCGGGAGGGTAGCGGACCGAGGGGTCGATGTACTCGAGGGCGACGGGGAAGTGGATGAGGAAGAGGTCGAAGTAGTCAATCTGCCAGTCGGCGAGCTGTCGGCGGGTGATGGGCTCGACGTGCTGCTCCTCGTGGTAGGTCTGCCAGAGCTTGGAGACGATGAAGAGCTCCTCGCGCTTCACGATGCCCTCCTTGATGGCGCGGGCAACACCCTCACCGCACTCCTTCTCGTTACCGTAGTCTATAGAAATCACATATCAGAATTTGCTTCATTTCGGGTTTGTTTGAGGGGAACAGAGGGTATCATATCATGGCTCAATCCCACGAGTCTCATGAAGCCATCACCTGGTGGGGCCAAGCTCTCAACTGATATGACGCTGGTGGAGGGGTAGATTTGCAGGGGTCCTTTGTGGCTATTCTGCCGGGGTAATTGGGAGTGGACAGGGGGCAATGGAGGGGCAGAGAGCAGGGATATAGCATCGAAGGAGGGGCAGACGTTTGTTCGTGTTGTTGCGCCGAGGACATTATCGACAGAGGAGTCTATAGTGTACTTCAAGTTTGACAGAATGGAAGCAATCACATACCGCAGGCACCATCCAGCAGACGGTAACCAGCCTTGATGGCCTCGTAAACGGTGTCGGCGCAGGTGGCGTTCTCAACCTTCCAGAGGCCGAAGCCGACCTGGGGCATATCGAAGCCGCTGCTGAGCTTGACGGTGGGGATATCAGCCATTTTGATGAGTTGTGGTGTTGTCTCGGGGTATAATTGGGTAGATGAGGACAAGGAGGAGGAAGAGGGAGAAGAAGCAAACCCCGAGAGGAGGGAGGGAACAGGCGTATTTATGCTACGTCGAGCTCCAGAGCCAGAGAGGAGGAGCACATCCACATCCACATCCTGTCTCGAGGTTATGCCTCAGTCGACTTTCCCAGCTTCACCCGGCATCCCTCATGGGCGCGGCATGACAGAGAATGGCATGGCATGGCATTGATAGCGCGACTCCATCGAGCATGGGTCGGCGAGACGTGGACGGGCTAGCGCAGACAAGAGAATGCAGTGTTGTCCACGGGTAAGGTAGGGGAACAGTTGGTAAGGTATCATGGGTCTGGCTGGGCGTGAAAGCTCAAGAGAGGTGTGCAACGGTCGTGCAAGAATGAGGCGTGGTCTCATCGATTCGAGGTCGTATTGACCAGCCCGGTCACCATTGCCGCCTCGGTGGGGCCCCCAAGGGAATTCACCCGGCGAAGGGTGGGCATCTGGATGTTTGGGAAAAGCGGTGGCCGCGCTGGATATTTTCAAATTTGGATCACTAGCATTTCCAGAAGGGCGTGTGTGATCCACTGCAAGACGCTCATGGCCGAGCTGGGATCTCGATCGCTTATCGCCGCGGTTGAGCTGACTGAGGCTGAAGAGTAAACGCCGGCCCTCTTAACTATCATGACAGACGTCCCGAGTGATTCTCCATGTCCGTCTACTATGTAAACAAAAGCCCATACTGTTGGTCAAGATCTCACCGAGAAGGATCAGGGAGCATGCAAAACTCACCGCACGCCGGAAACTCAAGTCACTCTATTTGTCGTTCGAGCATTTGGCACATGTACAGCCACCCCGGGCCAAGAGAAGGACGCAGAATCACCCCGCGAACCAAGCCCTCGTCGTGGGGGGGGAGAGGTGAGAAAAAGCGGCAGGAGATCTAGGCCAAAAGCAATTATGCGCCGCACATATCATGACAGCGAGATGGGTGTCATGTCCCATTTCTGGAGGACCCAGATGATGCAGGTCCCTTGGCGTCTGGTCGTCTGGAGCTTGCAGCAGTTTACCGTGCCAGACCGGGAGCTCCGTCGACGCCCATTTGTGCGTTTAACCACAACTGGAGTCGGTGTCCGCGGCAAAGGCCCGGTGGATTCTGTCGCGGGTGTGCCAGGACAGCATTTGGCCTTCTGTGATTGATGCGGCAGACCATCCATGGGAGAGCCAGGCCCAGACGCGCCCCCGTACAGTAACTCACCCCGGCCGGGTCGTCGGATGACTCTGGTCAAGGCTGGGTGACGTGGTAGTATGTAGTATCAGCTTTCTTACAGCCCACGAGAATAGAGAATATGCCCAGGTTCCCCCGTCTTAGCAACTTGAAGCGGTCTTTTCTGTCGGTGGATTTGCGCGGAAGAATAAGGGTAGAATTGATGCTGAATATCATGACCGAGAGGATGAAGCTCCGGGAGAAAGCAATTTAGGCTAAAGTCGTGGTCCCACGTCGTTCCACGCGGGCGGATATTATACGTACCTCTTTTGTCCGGTACAGGAAGGCACCAGCTGCCCCACATGGCCGCCGTTGCTTCTACCTACAGACCTACCCTGGGCCGCCATTTTAATTCACCCGAGGACATGACATGAAGACAGCAGACTCGAGGTGGTCAACACCAAAGCCGTCCCCACGAGACCCAATTCATTGTGCTACGCGAAGTCGACCAAGGTTCGGTCGTTCCCTGATGATACCATCATCATTGGGACAAAGACGATGTCTTTAGGTAAGAATAGGAGCTCCCCCTCCTTAGATTTAGCCATCATGGCTGCATTGACAATAGCTTCGACGAATCACCTACGCATTCACCCATCATCATGGAATGCATCTCAACATCAAAGAGATTTCTTTCACGTCCGCGCACGGCCGTCCTCGTCTCCCTGGCTTCAACTCCCAAATTAGAATCGGTCATCGTTGCTGCTGGAACCAACCAAACCCCTTCAACAAAGAAGTCGCCAAACACCACACGGTCCCCCCGCGATCCTTTGTCCCAAGACATCCAGATTCGGCTTCGAGTCCTTCACAATGCTGCCATTGAGGCTGGCTTTGAAATCTGAGCTTCCTCCCTTGTTACGAATCGAAGTGTCGCCCTCCAGAATCAGCCGGGCGTTAAAGTTGTCGCGTCTTTGTTCCTGAACATGCTTATTACCAAGGAAACCTCCCTCCCGACTTTGTCGTTTCGCCATTTTCGCACGATAGAGACACTTCTAATCATTCATTCACCATCATTTCAACATGCTGCCCGAAGAGATTGGCGTCAGGACCGTCATGGTGCCTGATAACAGGACCCTTCATCGGCGCAATATAATGGCCGTGCAGTCCGCCATCATCAGGGGCGATACCGAGGTCTTACTCCACAACTGGTCAGTGATTCCCGCAGCTTGTTGGGAAAAGGTCC
Source organism: Fusarium sp. NRRL 66088 (assembly GCA_013186415.1). Taxonomy (NCBI): domain Eukaryota; kingdom Fungi; phylum Ascomycota; class Sordariomycetes; order Hypocreales; family Nectriaceae; genus Fusarium; species Fusarium sp. NRRL 66088. The sequence continues at coordinate 50,900 of JABCKD010000118.1, forward strand.
GACACGACAATCGCCTCTTGACCAAGAGATACAAATTCCCCTATTCCCAATCGCGGTTCGATAGACGGATAGCATCACGCCTAGATGACGCGACTGCAAAGCGCGATCTCGACGATGTGCAGTGGGAAGGCTTCAGGCTCGAATTCATCAAAATCCTTGCCTCCGGGGGTCATGGATTTGTTTCCCTATGGAGGGTTTGGTTTGAGGATGGATCCAGTAAAAAGGTGGTCATCAAAAGGGCACTTAATTCAAACTTCACTCCCGAACTGGAATCGCGTTATCACCTTCGATACGCCGGTGCCGAGCATACCTGCCAGATCCTCGACCTAAACATTGAAGCCATGAGGATACAGGATCAAGTCAGACAGAGGAATCCTCTGGCTCGTCTCCGATACAGAAATGGCGAATTCTTCGACGCTGAATCCCTCCAACTCATCGTCTTTGAGTACATGGAATATGGAGACATGAACAAAGTATTGGCCAAGGCCGGTCATGATGTTGTTTACTTCTCAGACAGGTCTCTTTGGGGCATCTGGGAATGCCGTATGTATCCCTCTTTATACAAACTTGTCCTTGTACTGATTCGTGTCCAGTGGTCCGGGGAGTTGCCTCTGTTGCATATGTGCCTTCTTTCCTTGCCATGAACAGAGACTTTGACAAAGAGCTGCAAACAGCCATAGATACCAACCGTCTGGAACCCTTCTTGGCGCAATTGGAGCATATCCAGCAGTCCCACGATGTTCACCTCGACATGGAAGAGTTAAACAGTATGTGCGTGTGTTTTACATATCCACCCTTTCTAACCTGGCTGATAGTTCTCGTTGGTACAGCCGATAGCCATCCGTACAAACCTATTTTCAAGGTGATTCCCCAAACCCCTGAGTGCATGAGTCACGCGTTGACGAATTCCTAGCTTCACGACCTCGGTGCCTTCAGTTACACCATGACCGATAAGTGGAAGAAGTGGGACGATCACCAGTACTGGCGTATGAGGGCGCCTTGTAAGACTTACAGAGTGACTCCGGTACGTAGCATATTTAACACATACATCAATAGTCTCTAACCGCTACTAGGAACAAGTTCACGAGGATTGGGACCAACTGCGGACAGACGAAGGCGTCAACCCGGACGGAACCCAATTCGCAGGCGAAGATCTCACTCAAGGACATCCTATTGCCGGCCGGTTCGGTACTTGGACGAACATCTTTCTCATTGGCAAAGTGGTTAGTTTCATCATCCCTACATCCTGGCTCGGCTAACCAGTCACAGATGGAAGCGGCCATCACATCGATTTGCGAGGCGTATCCATTCGAGGCCTCCCATTGGGATAGCATGGATGGGACACAGTCAGGAAACACCTATGGGTGGCTACTACAAGACCCAATATACTCTTACGTCGATCCTTCTCTTCGAGACCTGGTTATGCGATGCCAGCTTGAGATGCCAGGCGAACGACCCAGCATCACAACGCTCCTGCGAGAGATCGCGATTCGCAATTTTCACCCCTTCCACGACAGTCCCGAAGATATGGCATACGAATGGGAGGATTTTTTTGGTCCTAAAGCACCGTCACCCATACCTGATCCGTTAGATGACGACGTTGCCGATTCCATCGAGGCGGCCATGGCTGGAGACGTGCTGTTCCCAGCCCCAACATCAGAGCCTCACCAGCATGAGTATCAGGCAGAGTCCGCTCCCGCAGAACGACTCGAGTATTTTCAACAGTGGATAGATCGACAAGCCAGGGCTCCCGTGCAACAGCAGCCCGCTGCTGGTGGTCAAGGCCAACGTCGAAACCCTCGTCAACCTGTCAATCTACGTGTTCCCCAGCGGATTGCCCGGAAACCCGTTGGAGGCCAGGCCGCAGCAGCAGCTCCCCCGTGGCTCAATCCACCCGTCGACGCAACGGTGGTGTCTGGTTACGATCCTGATGCTATGGACGAAGATGAAGATGCTCAGGAGGATGCCGCCCAGTTCTGGGCGCGTGGCCGCGCCAAGGTGCGTCGCGCACGCGCCGAGCCCGATGGCAGCGTATCTGAAAGTGGCAGCGATATATCTCCTGTTTCTTATGCACGAAGGGGAGTAACATTTGATCTTTCCAGGGGGAGCACTGAGCGAGGGGAGGCCAGGAAGACTGGGTCAATTTATGACAAAAACAAGAGAGTGCTCCGGAACCGCAAGGAGCCTGGATCGAGGGTCAACAAGCGAGTCGCGGAGCCCAATCCAAAGAGTCTCAAGGCTTGTGTTAAGATGGGTAACCTCGACAAGTTTGTCAAGTCGGTCATGGATGACATGCCTATGGCCATCCGCAATCTAATGGCCAGGACGAAGCATCTCGACCAGAGGTTAGCGGATGGCAATCTTCCTGCTTGGGCGTACATAACCGCAGACGGAAAGGGAGAGTTTGTTATTTGATTTGAGAAGGCAGGTTAAAGTCGATTTTTCTTTTTTTTTCCCCTTAGTTTATCACGCATGTCTTATTCCTTTGAAACTGTATCAAGTGATGCAATGCATGTAGGAGTTCAAGGTTGCAGGCAGATTTGCTTTTTACCGCTTTGTTCCCCTTTTCTCTTCTTTCTTGTGGCTGGATTGTTTCATTTTCTTTATTAATCGGACTTCATTTTTTTGTAACTTCATATCCGCTACGTATCGTTGATGCTTATTCCAAACCAAACCAAATAGACCGAAAAGCAGTTTGTCGTATCTCTGGGTATCATTAACTCCATCGCTTTATCACCTGTTTCCTTTTTTTTTTCTCCTTTCCGCTAAAGCATTACTAAAAAGCATCCATTACCAGTAATTCATTCAATGTGGTTAATGTGCTGTAACAAAGCACATAGTAGACTGTTTAGTCTGTGTCAAAGTTGGCGTATCGACATTCACAAGCCCCTGAGCCAGACTTGATGTTGCCGACCTTGTCGCCATCACCGTCCACACACCTTGGTGATCCGGTTTTGAAGGACTTTCTCTGAACAATCTCTACGTCACCAGGCCAGGCGACAAACTTGCTGTTCTCGGATTTGTCATGGTCATTGTCGTGGCCTTTACTTCTGTGTGTCCATAGGGTGGCCTCGAAGCGTGTGTCGTCAAAGGTACATCGTGCAGCACGGTTGTTGGATGAGATTTGATCATCCGGTACGACAGTCTTGTTCATCGAGAATGAGAAGAGAAGACGCTCCTTGGTCGTGTTTTCGCCCAGGAGCTGGAGTGTGAGGTTGGTGAAGGATGGCGCAAAGGGGTTGTCGGTGGATGAGATCCTGTAGAACTGGGTGTTGACGTAGGTGATGATCCAGAAAAATGTTGCCGGTTCGCCTTGAGTATAGGGGTAGCAACGCCAGGTTGATGGATTCGAGGTGCATTCTGTCAGTGGCTTTTGGAGGTTTGCCTTGAAGGAGAAAGAACCTGCTGGAAAGTTGGGATCCTTCAATGGGGAAGATTCATCGTCTGAGTCTTGACGCCTGTAGAGATTTAGTCAATTAGCCGATTCCCTTCTTCATAACGACTTTTCACTTACTTGTCCTTCAGGCCAATTGTCAATCCAATACCAAGCCCAATGGCAATGATAGCCATGACAGCCACAGCGACACCAAACAAGCAACAAACTCTCCTCCTATCAACACCACAAATCCTTCCTCTCGGAACAACCCCCTCCTCCTCACCAAGCGAATCCCCCTCAACGATCTTCCCCTTGACAGCATGGGCCTCCTTGTAACTCGGCGGCGGCGGATGCAGAGTCGGCGGTACGTGTGGGGGCGGAGAGTACCCAGCGGAGAGTATATAAGGCGGGACATACGGCGGAGGGAGCACGCCGTTGAGCTTTGCAGCGCTATTGTTGATCTTTGTGACGCCGTTATGAGTCCGCATTCCTCGCCGTGGAGACTTGTGCGGTACTCGCAGAGGAGTTTTGGGTGGGCTGGGCGACGGCGTGGAGACGACCTCGTTCTCGTCGATGGGCGGCATGTAAGAGACGCCGGAGCGGGAACCGAGAGAGCCGGCACCACCGCGGCCGTGGCCACGGATCATGACTGCAGCTGTATATATATATATATCAATACGAAATTGTATTGATTTTCTTGGATGGGTTTTTTCTCTTATGAAGTTGAGAGGAGTTTCAGAATAAGCTGTAGCATAGCTCTTTTTTCGCGTGAAACTCTAAAGAGGTGAATTTGCGGGGGGGAAGAAGCTGAATGACGATGAACTCTGAAATGAATGGAGCGAGAAGAGGAGAAACTCAAGCTTTAGCTGGGAGAGAGAGAAGGGGAGGATGAAAAGGCGCGTTAATTAAGTAAGTGGTCAGGCTGTATGTTCAATTGAGGGTGAACAGAGTCTCTTTTGTTTTTTCAAGACAGCCTGGTTCTCTGCGTCAAAGTTGCGCAATTTCAAAAGGAGCTTTCTTAAAGAGGAGCCCCCGAGACAGCTTTAGAGGACGGACGGGATGTCAAGACAAGCAGCAAAAAGACGGCACGGCACGGCAAGAGAGAAAGAAAGGAAAGGAAAGAAAGGGTGGCAGACAGGGAGGGAGAGAAGGAATAGTCTCTTTTTTTTCTTCTGCTGATCAAATTTGTCGCTCAATTCAACTCATCAATAGTCTCTACCACAAACCTTGTGATTCCAGTTCAGCTCAGGTCCAGAACAGAACCTCTTGTGCTTTCTGGGGGGGCGAGGAGGACGGGATCGACGCTCCATCCGAAAGGCGCCCTAAGATGCTGCTTGCCGCTAATAGTCTACTGCGATGGTGTGCCCAGAAAGACTAGTGATTGGGGGGATGAAAGACTTGGTTAGTGGCGTTTGCTGCGTGAGCTGGAAGCTGGGGGGGGCTCAAGCTTGGTTAGCCGATGGATGATGGCTTCTGGGGGCCGTTGGTGGTGGCTGTGGACCAGGCTGCTAGAGGCGTCATGGGCAATTGGAAAAGCAGGGTTCAGTAACCATCCCATCTCATTCCCATGATGTGATGATGAGGTCGAAAGTGCCGCCCTCCATCTCGGCATTCGCACTCGTCGTCTTTCACTCTGACAACCCTAACCCTTGGATTTCAATGACAGAGCCTAGAGACAAGATCAGGATCAGAGTTTACAAACCTCCCTCACCGCCTCGACTCTTAGACAATCTACGCATTCAGCTTCAGACAAGACTCGGGATACTCCCGCATATTCGGCCGAGCAGCCAGCCACATGGTCCCGAAGATGCCGTCAGTTTGTGGGCGCGTAGATATCCATTCGCCCTCTTCCTGCTTACTTGCTTGTACAAGACATATCCGCCAGCCTGCTCCATGCACCATGACTCCAATCGCCTCGCCTACTCCTGGCCTACTCTTGGGCCTCAACAACTTCTTCCGCATACGCCGGGGCCTCCAGCTTCTCTCCCTGATCTGTCCACACCGCTGCCAGCTCAGCCTCGATCTCATCCCGTCGCTTCTTCCATTCGTCCACCTGCGCAAGTCGCTCATGAAGTTCTTGCAGCTCCTTCTCAACCTGCATCTTCTCTCGTTCCGTTCCAATTCGCTCAAACTCCCACTCATCGCCTCGCTCTCCCATTCCCAAGACGAGGTTGTATGTGTGGTACTTCTTAAGGGAAGCCCGGGTTGAGATGGTAATGAGGGCTGTGCCATGTCAGCATCACATGAAAAATTGTAATTGTCCATGTGGAATCAACTTACTGATGCCCCTCTCTTTGCATGTCTCGTAAAGCAAGCCTTCCACGTCGCTTGACACGGCGCTGGTGCCTTCATCCACGATGGCATACTGAGGTTCATGATATAGCAGACGAGCAAATCCCATCCTCTGCTTTTCACCTCCACTGAGCACATCCTTCCACTCCTTTCGCGTATCCCACCCTCCTTCTCGATCGGGAAGGTAACCCAGCTTCGCCGCCTCCAGTATGCTCTTGAGGTCATCTTCCGACCTACGCTTCTCCCGCATGTCCACGTGGCCATCGGGGTAAATAACTTGATCGCGAAGTGTGCCTGGGCTCAGGTACGGTCGCTGAGGCAAGAACATGATGCCGTCTTGGCCGATGTTCTTGGGCCGACTCACCAATCCTCTGTATACTGGCCAGAGACCAGCAAGAATTCGGGAAATGGCACTTTTACCCACTCCGTTTGATCCGGAAATCTGTTTTTCGTTAGCAACTTCACATGTCATGTCTAGACAAACTTACAAGTAGATGTTCCCCCCTTCGAATTATGATAGACAGGGAGTCCAGTAACTCCTCGCCTCCCTGCGGCCACAGACCGGGGGCCACAACCGGAACATGTTCAAACCGAACACCGTCAAATCCCTTCTGGATCGTCCCTTGAACATCGGATAGTGAATACAGTTCGCTCTGACCACCTCGGATATGGTAGGCATTGGCATGTACCCGATGAAGCGTCGAGATGAGGGTGTATACACGGCTAGTGTACCCTGCCAGTTCCGAAAGGTCCTTGATCGAGTACATCATGCGACCTCCAGCATCTGCAAGCGAGAGCATGAGCCTCTTGTTGGTAATAAACTCCTTCATGCGGTTGCGTTCTCGGCCTCCTCGGTGCCCATTCTCGGCCATCTCAGCTCGACCACCAACCCCGCCCCATGCTGGCAAAAAGACGGGCAGGGACGCCAGAAGGTATCCGTAAGCGCTCCAGCTGTATTTGAGAATAAAGTCTTCAAGGATGTTGTATCGGATCTTGAGCATGTAGATGCCTTCCATCCACGACTTCAGTGACTTGAACTCGCGGTTCAGGAACGTCTTCTCCGTCTCCGCACCACCATAGAAGGCAACCTCCTCGGCATTGGCAATTAACCTGGCATGCAAGCTTCGGAAGTCACCCTCTTTGCGTCCTTCCACGGCTTTTAGCTTGCCAAATGGCGGGGAAAGCCTTCGAAGGATGCTCGCGGTCAAGAAGTAATTGCTCATAAGACCCGTCAGAGCAAGAGGACCAAGAGACCGGTAAAGCTGGTAGTTGAAGACGCAAAGATCCACAAACGGTTTTCCAAGTGACGAGTAAATGTTGGCGGCTGCCGCACAGAACAGAGTCAGATCCTGTGTAATAAACTGGTCCGCGCTTTGGCCAACGCCTCCATCCAGGTTCGAGAGCTTATAGTAATTAAGATTATCGTTGAGGTAGAGATCATGGATGTACCGTGTGAGTCGCGTTCGAAATGCGATCGATACCTTGGACTCGAGGAACTTGATCATGGCGTTGGTGTACGACGCGAAACCTCCAAGTCCACACCACTATTAATTGTGAGTGACTAATTCCAGAGTCATAGGTTTCAATCTTACCTTGAGGATGCCCCAGAGGAAAGCTTTGCCGTTGCCAGCGACAAGATCGCGCACAATCTCACCGTCAAGACGAGCCACGACCAGCGAAAGATACGTCCGCAGCATTAAAAACACGCCATGGCTGAGTAGTAATCCAGCTTCTTTACTTGACCACCTCGGAATCATTATGCTCATCAAGCTCAGAAATTGATGCAGGAAAGCAAGATTCAGGCCAGGCTTGGTTTGCGCTGAGGGCACGGTGCCTTCGCGCAGCCCAGAAACGCGCGGTGGGTTAAGGAAGAGGCGCCGATGAGCGTCGAATGTGAGCGGCTTGGTCGTGTTGATGACAACCTTGGATGTCCCATCTTTGTAGGGAACATAAATTGTTCGCGATCCATCCTTGTTGTGTAGCCATGAGTTGGTGCGCACGAGCTTGCGACCTTGTTCTCGCTCATGTCGTCGGTTCTTCCACCATCGTCGCCCTCCCTCTGCGCCGAGGATAATTGAGGCTGCGAGTGCCAGCGTCGCAAGGATACGCGTCGTGCGAGAAGTTCGGCGGAGTTTTGTCTGTATCCTGCCAGTCCATTTGTCGAGGAATGCCGCCAGCATCTCCTCGGCGGCAGTATGCCGCAATGTTGATTGCGCAGCCATTGGTGATGGTATAGGGATGACGTTGAATGCCCTGGAGGAGCTTCCCCACAGCACGAGCGACTCTCGAGAGCCTCAGAAATGTTCCCTCACTTCCCCATCCGGCGAGAGGGTCTTTTTTACGATTCGGGACGAAAGAAGAGAGTTCAATGATGAATGAAACGGTGCAAGATTCGATGATGCGAGAAATCAGATAGCCGAATCGATCCAGGTTCAACAATTGTGCTTTGATTTGGTTAGAAAGGCAGGTGTCATCGAGCCGCCATGTGAGCATGTGAAGACGGATTCCGAGGCAAGTGCCACATGCGACTGCGACTCGCCTGGCTGCGCCTGCTGCAGCCGACGGAAGCGGCCAGCTCGGGACGGGAATGACGCCACAGCGTGCAGTCACATGATGTGGGAAAAGCTGGGGAAGAGCATGGGCCGAAATATTCGGCTCTTGATTGGCGGAGTGAAGCATGGGGGAGCAGCTAATCCTTAAGAAGACAAGCTTCTCCGCTCTCCTGTTCAGCTGGTCCAACCCGTTGCTGAGCATCTACCCTAGAGAATTTCGAGAATCTCAAAAAAAGTTTATTCACAGGCACGTTTGAGGCCTCATGCAGTCCTTATCGTTTGCTTGGCATGTATCAAATTCTGTGACGTGTCTTGGGCGTACATAATGGTACATCGAGGGCGTCAGGGGCTTTTGACTGGATTGTGCCTGTCGCGGATTGTCGTGGCCCGCATCTCATCTGAATGAATGTAACAGAAGAAACTGGTCTAGAACTTCCACGGGTGGAACCAAAAGCAGGCACGCAGAGCCACATGTCATTGCCTGGATATCCAGTTGGTCACATCTGAGATAAAGACAGACTTTGCGAGTGCTTAAGCATGCGGCTCTGGGTTCCAAGTCCCAGTCAACTCTACGCACATGTCTTCATCAACGGGGTCCAGTATGAGAGTCTCCTCCACAAAACCAAGGGCGAATGGACTTAGAGCGCCGATCCACCATGCAATTAACTAAGGTAGCCAGGGGCATGGGACCCGGGCAATGCGACTGAACATCGACATCCGACAGGTCGTATGCTGGGCTAGTTCATGGCCAATTCATTGCCAGTTCACACGTACATTTCGGATGCACAGGAAGCTACCACAATTGTTTTCTCTCTCTATCTCCAGGGTCCAAGGATGGGTCGCCACAGACCCATTGGGTGACCACAAGCTAATTACGTAGCCTCATGGATGACCAGACGCCTGTCTTGTGACACGAGATGGAGGGTGCCCCGGAAGGCTTGCTGAGGCTCACGAGTTTCCCTGCTGATCCCTGTCGCGTTCTGGGAAACGCAGGCAATACCGACCGAGAACCATCAAGAACTTCATCATCAGAGAAAGGCGCAAGGGTTCTGACGGATTTGGGATGGTGGCAAGAGGTCTTCCAACCGGCCACAGCGGGTATGTAGGTCTCTCGACTGGTCAATTCTGAGGGGCCCACGATGCATGGAGACATCACTGATCCAGGCGCCAACGCGGCCAATCATGCCGTCTGGATGGGACGTATCTTCCTGGACTGACAAGGTTGATGGCCCTTTCTACGTGTCTCAGTCTCTTTGACCATGGACTCGAGCATTCGGGATGGCTGAAAATGTGCTTTTTGCTAGTAACCCTCATCTCCAAGCTATGGAGATCCGGTGTTGCTAACGGAGCAACAGCAATGCATCGACGAGAGCTTCGGGCCTCAGCGCAAATCGGAAGAGGGCGCTTCAATGAAACATGCACAAGAGGTCCTTCGCAGGACACACTATCAGCACACCACCAGACCTCGTCGTCGGAACTGCATCTACCCGTGCAGGCGGGTCAAGAAACAAATGAGACATCTAAAGGGCAAAGCACCTCTAACTCTCTCAAATGCGGCTACTTTCTGACGAAAGAATTCACACAAAAATAGCCAAAAATAGGGAAAATATAGCATTGAAAGTGAGAGCCCCCCCAAAGCTTGATGGAAGTATTTGAGTATTCTCACTGCAGCGTTAGACGCATTCCTATGGGATGAAAAGCTGATGTCTTTGTACTGGTGTCTCATTTTTTCTTGACCCTTGTGCCTTGTCACTCATGATGATGTTGCCACAAGGAAACTGGGAACAGAGTGTGAGCGCCCAGGCATTCTCGGACAGCAGACAGCAGGACAGCAGGGAACACGGCTGAAAAGCCGGGGAGAGCTTGGAGCATGGAGCAACTGGTCGAGCGTGAACTGAGTGGCCACCACACACTGGATGAGCTCTCCTGTCTTCTCGACCCTGCTAACGAAAGCCCGTGGTACGCCCACACTTTGATTTGAAAGCCGTGGCCGAGAGTCTATCTCAACCTAGCGGGCGCCAGGTCTCCGGATTGAACCCACATCATGAGTCCCCTTGACGAGCGAGCCCGACCCGACTCGTGAGCGGCGCATCCAAGAGATGGGATGCAGACACTGTAGACCTGGGAAGGGGATATCGTAGAGCACAGACGTCGCAAAAAAGTCAAGCTTGCTACTGTCCCCTTTGCTCTCTCCCGCGCCCAAGTCAACATCCTCCCGCAGTTAGTTATTGCAACTGTAAGCCTGGGGCAGGGGTCCTAGGCGCCGCACTGAGCATGGGCGGGCCACGAGCGACCATAGGACAGGGTGGTTAAGATGAGCCTGGCGGGCACCATTATTTAGCGGAGATGAGAGACAAGGGGAGAGATAGGGTGGTATTGTGAGGGACGTGTGAGAGCTTAAATAGCACTGTATACTGGTGCGTATGTGACTACTTATGTACAGTGCAAATGAAAAAGCCAGAGAGGAACCACAATACTATACTATCGTTCGCCGAGGATTAATCTCAACCAAGACTCCACTCACACCTTCTC
>JABCKD010000119.1:0-26274 GCA_013186415.1 Fusarium sp. NRRL 66088
CCCCCATCCGCCCCCCCCATTTTCCGTCAACAGACTACTGCGTAGGTACAGTGACGACCTATCCGTTTTGTACAGGCTACAGCTACGGGCACATCCTAGGTAGGAGGCTTGACATCCTTCAGGGTCCGAGAGAGATCTAACGTCCCGCTTGGCGGCCCTACTGCATCTACCCGATCGCCTGACCGGCCCATCTGCAAGCAGCAAGATAATAGAGTCGCTCCCCAGGTTTTTTGAACCTAGACCTTCCCGTGATGTCGGGTGAAGACAAGGGAGAGAAAGTATGGATTCTGGCTACTACGGCTCCTACTATCCTGGTAACAGGACGCATATTGATTGGAACCATGTACAGTTTTCCAATTTCTCAAATGTCCAGTACTCAAGACCGGATTTCTCAGACGCGGAGGACCAAGAGAGGGACGAGTCCCTAGGTGAGTATACCCTACCATTGGAGCTTTCCTTTGACTGAGTTTTGTTCAGACGACAATGGATATCCATCATACATGAGGGTGCCGATGGAGGCGCCCTCACCGCCACCACAAGCAGCTCTCACCAAGAAGGAGAGGAAGAAGTTGAAGAAGCAACAAGAGAAGGCGGCAGCGGCAGCGGCAGCCGAAGCAGCAGCTGCAGCTTTCGTGCCACCCCCAGCACCAGATCCGCCGGCGGAGGAATCTTGGCCTGCACCTGTATCATCATCCAGCAAGAAGAAGAGTAAGAAGAGCAAGAAGAAGGACCAAAAGACTTTGTTGCCACCTCCACCTGCCGAGAAAGACAAGGAGGAGGAGAAGGCTGAGGAGGCGGAGACGAAGTCAGAGGACCCAGAATCTGAAGAGTCAGAAGAGAAGGCCGAGAAAGAGACACCAGCCGCCGAAGAGGAAACACCAGCGGCAGAAGAAGCTCCCAAGGAGGAGGACAAGGACCCCGTGAAGGAGGGAGACGCACCAGCCGAAGAAACACCCGCCACAGAAGAAACACCAGCTGCCAAACCCGAAGAGACGCCCGACAAGGAGGAGACATCAACAGACGAGGCGTCCAAAGAGGAGACCGCCTCAAAAGAGGTACCCACAGCAGAGACTCCCGCAGAAGACACATCTAAGGAGGAGGCATCTACAGAAGCCGCGCCCACTGAAGAGGCTCCAAAGGAAGAGGAGCCCAAGGAGGAGGAAGCATCAACAGAAGAGACAGCGGCCAAAGACGAAGTACCTGCTCCTGAAGAAGCGACCGCCGAGGACGACAGCACCACCAAGGTTGAGACTCCTACAAGCGAGGAAAAGGCCCCAGCTGCAGAAGAGACGCCTGCCGAACCCGAGGGGACTGAGACCCCCAAAGAAGAGGCAGCCGAGAATGACGACGGTGGTGGTGAGGACGAGACTGCAGCTCCTGTGGAAAAGAAGGCCTTGACGAAAAAGGAAAAGAAGAAGAAGAAGGAGAAAGAGAAGAAAGAGAAGGAAAAGAAGGAGAAGGAAGAGAGAGAGAGGAAAGAGAAGGAGAAGAAAGAGAAGGAAAAGAAGGAGAAGGAGAAGAAGGAAAAGGAGAAGAAAGAGAAGGAAAAGAAGGAAAAGGAGAAGAAGGCTGCTGCAAAAGCTGAAAAGTCTCACCACCACAAGTCGAAACACGCACACTCGTCCAAGGATGCAAAATCCTCCGAAGACAAGGACATCGTCGCTGAAGACAGCGAGACGGCGGAGAGGAGTGCCCCGGCTGCTGACGCAAAGGAGGAAGACAAGGTGGTCGAACCTGATGCGGAGGCCAAACCTGCGGGCGAGGAGTCATCACCGGCGGACGAAGCAACTGCAGCTGATGATGCAACACCAGATGAGGCCAAGGCGTCAGAAGAGGAGAAGCCGGCCGAAGAGCCTGCGCCTGCACCCCCCGCAGAGGAAGCAGCTCCTGAGGCAGAGAAGCCTGCCGATGACGCCCAGCCTGAAGAGCCCGCTGAGGAGTCTCAACCGGCGGGCGACGCCAAGTCCGAGGAAGAGAAGCCTGTGGAGGAGGAAAAGGCTGCTGCATCGGAAGAGAAGTCTCCCGAGGCAGAAGAGTCGCCTGCAGAGGCGGATAAGGGTCCCCAAGAAGAGGTCGCCGCTGAGGAAGCGAAGCCTACCGAAGAAGCACCCCCCGCTGAGGAGGAGCCAGCTGAAGCAGACGACAAATCAGCTGAAGAAGCCCCAGATGCGGAGGCCACCGCTGAGGCCACCGCTGAGGCCCACGCTGAGGAAAAGCCGGCTGAAGAAGCTCCCGCTGATGCTGCCGACAAAGAGCCTGAGCCGGCAGAGGAGTCAGCGGAAGAGCCTGCTGCCGAGGCCGCCGCCGAAGACAAGCCCACGGAAGAGGCGCCCGCAACCGAGGAGAAGCCTACCGAAGCAGAGGAGAAGCCTGCCGAAGCAGAGGAGAAGCCAGCAGTCGAAGAAGCCCCTGCTGCCGAGGCCGCTGCAGAAGAGGCCCCGACGGAGGAGAAACCTGCTGAAGCAGACGAGAAGCCAGTTGCAGACGATAAGCCGGCCGCAGAGGCACCTGCAGTCGAGGAGAAGTCCCCAGAGGAAACACCTGCGGCTGAGAAGTCTGCCGAAGCAGGGGACAAGGCCGTTGAAGAGGCACCTGTGGTTGAGGAGAAGCCCGCTGAAGAAGCTCGGCCTGCAGAAGCGGAAGAGCTGGCCGGGTCAGACGACAAGCCTGCTGAAGCAGACGACAAGCTAGCTGAGGAGAAGCTGGCTGAGGCAGACGATAAGCTAGCCGAAGACGCCCCTGCTGCTGAGGAAAAGACCGCCGAAGCAGAAAAGCCAACTGAATCAGATGACAAGTCTTCTGAAGAAGCCAGCCCGGTTGAAGTAGAGAAGCCCGTCGAGGAGTCTACCCCTGTCGAAGCAAACGACAATTCCTCTGAGGAAACCAAGGCTGCCGAATCAGAGAAACCTGCTGAGGAAGTCAAAGCGACTGAGGCAGATGACAAACCTACTGAAGAGGCCAAGCCTGCTGAATCAGAGGAGAAGCCTGCTGAAGAAACCAAGCCAGCCGAATCAGAGAAGCCTGCTGAGGAATCTATCTCTGCCGAAGTAAATGGCGATTCCTCCGAGGAAGCTAAGCCAGCTGAATCAGAGGAGGAACCTGCCAACGATGCTAAGGCGACTGAAGCAGATGACAAACCCACTGAAGAAGCCAAGCCAGCTGAATCAGAGGAGAAGCCTGCTGAGGAAGCCAAACCAGAGGAGACACCTGCCGAAGAAGCGAAGCCGGCTCAACCAGAGGAGACGCCTTCTGCGGAAGTCGAACCAGTTGAAGAGAACAAAACTGCAGATGACACTCCTGAGACCGAGGTAAAACCTACTGAAGAGATGAAAGGCGAAAAGGAGACAGAACAGCAGCCTGAGGCAGCCGAATCGCCTGCCGCAGTCGAGACCAAGGATGCCGAGGAGGAGTCTGCCAAGACTGAGAAGCCTGTCGAACCAGAGCAAACAGAATCTGGTGACAAGGCCGAAAGCGAAGAACCCAAGGCTGGGGACAACGCTACCACGGATGGCAAGACTGTTGATGACGGTGATTCGGAAGAACAGGCCAAAGAAACCGCGTCTCCCGAAGGAAAGGATGAGGCACTCACTACATCGGATGACGATCCCGCTGGCAAAACACCACCTGATACGGAAGACCAACCTCCTGAAGCAGCTGAAGCGGATGATGCCAAGGCGGCCCAGGAAGTGAAGGCTGCCGATGATGAGAAGGTTGAGTCAGAGGCGAAACCCTCAGAGGACGACAAATCCACTGATGGCGAAGTTGCTGGTGAGACCGAGAAAGCTGAAGTCGCTGAAGGAGAGGAGCCAAAGGCCACCGAAAAACCTGATGAGACATCGGATTCTGACTCTGAGTCTGAGGCCGAGGAAAAGGCGGCAACAGCGGAGGCCAAGGAGCCCGAAGCTGAGGTCTCCGCACCCGACGATGATGAGAAGAAGGACGCAGACGCAGCCGCTTCTGTCGAGGCCGAAACACCCGCTCAGCCGGAGGATAAGGACAAAGAGGCCCCGGAGACTCCTACCGAACCGGAGCCGGAGCCAAAGCCAGCAGCTGATGATACGAAGCCAAAAGAAGAGCCCGATGCCAATGCTGCCTCTGCTGAAGCCGAGAAAAACAGTAATTCCGATTCTGACAGCGACAACGAGGACGACAAGCCAGCTGCTGAGGCGACACCGGAGTCGAAGCCTGAAGCACCAAAGGAGGCCCCCTCAGAGGTCTCCGATAGTTCCAAGGCCACAGAGGACTCGGGCTCCGCGGATGACGACGCTGAGAAGAACCAGCCCCCGGAAGCATCATCGAAGGCTGAACCTGAAGAGGCTACTCCCGAAACCCTAGTAGAGACGACTGCACCTGCACCGTCTCCCGACTCGGAGAGTGACTCAGAGAGCGATGCTTCAGAGGACAGCCCTGATTCTGACAAGGAGCCAGCTGCTGCAGCCACAAAGGAGGAATCCGCAGGCTCAACTGAGGAAGCCAAGCCAGAGGCCGCAGCAGAAGAGACTCCCAAGCCAAAGGAGGAAGCGGAGGAAGAACCGGCTGCCACTGAATCCTCATCCAAAGAGCCTGGAGCCGAGAAGGCTCAGGATTCCGATAGCGAGGATGACTCTGATGATGAAGAAGCCCCCAAAGCTGTGGAGGAGAAGGCAACGCCCGCTCCCGAGGCCGAGAAAGAGACGCCTGCCGAGGCCGAAAAGTCTGATGCCGAGCAAGCCAAGGACTCCGATAGCGAAGATGAATCCGATGACGAGGAACCTGCTCAGGCTGGAGACGAGAAAGCGACGCCTGCCCCCGAAGTCGAGAAAGAGACGCCTGCTCCCGAAGCCGAGAAAGAGACGCCTGCCCCCGAAGCCGAGAAAGAGACACCGGTTGAGGTCAAAAAGCCGGATGTCGAAAAGGACCAAGATTCTGACAGCAATGAAGAATCTGATGATGAGGATCCTCCTAAGGCGGGAGACGACAAAGCTGCTCCTGAGGCTGAGAAAGAGGCCCCCTCTCCCGCCCCTGAGGCCGCGAAGCCAGATGCCGAGAACGACGACGACTCTGATAGTGATGACGATTCTGACGACGACGATGCTTCTAAAGCCGGAGACGACAAGGCGGTCCCCGATGCCGAGAAAGCGACACCTGACCCTGAGGTTGAGAAAACGGCTCCTGCTCCTGAGGTCGAAAAGCCAGATACCGAGAAGGCCGGGGATTCTGACAGTGACGACGAATCGGACAACGAACCTTCCCCTGAAGCTGACAACAAGAAAGCAACCCCCGATGCTGAGAAGGAGACACCGACTTCTGAGGCGGCAAAGCCAGATGCTGGGACAGCCTCAGATTCCGACAGTGACGACGAATCTGATGACGAGGCCCCCTCTAAAGCCGAAGATGAGAAGGCAGCGCCCGCTCCTGAGGCTACGGAAACACCAGAAGAAAAGCCCGAGCCTGCAGCCGAGAAGGAGGCCGAGAGCATCTCAGACAAGTCTGACAGAGACGATGCCGAATCAGAAGCCTCGGCAGAGAAGCCAGCCGAAGTGACTCCTGCTGAGGCCGATGCTGGTGGTGATGCTGAGAAGGCTGCTGAACCAGAGACACCAAAGGAAATCGCCAAGGACGAGGATGAGGCAAAGGAGCCTGCCAGCGAAGCCAAAGAAGAGGCTTCGGCTGCCGAACCTGAATCCGCAAAGCAACCGGACAGTTCTCCAGAGGCTGCACCCCAGACCAGCGATGAGACGCCTGAGGACGCTCCAGTTCCAGTCGAGGAAGAGCCAGCGCCAGCTGCTGAGACCGCCGCTGTTGACAAGGAGCCCGAGTCAGCAGAGGAGAAGCTTGCAGAAGAGAAGCCCATCGAAGAACCTGCTGCTACAGCGGAGAAGCCATCAGAAGAGGCATCTGCGGCCGAGGAGAAGTCCGCTGAGGAGGCACCTACTGCCGAAAAGGCCCCTGTTGTTGAAAAGGAGCCTGAACCGGCCGAGCAGCCAGCTGATGAGGCTCCCGCTACTGAGGCTGCTCCCGATGCTGCTCCTGATGCTGTTCCTGAGGCTGCTCCTGAGGAGAAACCAGCCGAGGAGCCAGCCGCAGAGGCTCCGGCAGCTGAAGACAAGCCTGCTGAAGAACCCGCCGCTGACACTGCTGCTGCCGAGGAGAAGTCTGCGGAAGAGAAGCTGACTGAAGAGGCTCCCAGCGCCGATGAGAAGCCAGCCGAAGAGCCCGCCGCTGAGGCGGCTGCTACCGATAAGGAGGAACCAACAGAGGAGAAGCCTGCAGAGGAACCCGCTGTTGAGGCTGCCGCCGAGGAGAAGCCCGCGGAAGAGAAGTCGTCTGAAGAGGCTCCTGCCGCAGAAACTCCCGCTGCTGAGGAGAAGCCAGCTGAGGAGAAACCAACTGAAGAACCCGCTGAGGTTGCTGCCGCCGAAAAGGAGCCCGAACCAGCGGAGGAGAAGCCGGCAGAAGAGAGGCCTGAACCTGCTACTGAAGCTGTTGTTGAAGAGAAACCTGCCGAGGAGAAGCCAGCCGAAGAAGCTCCTGCTGCTGAACCGGCTGAGAAGCCCGCAGAAGAGTCCCCTGCTGAGACCGCCGCTGAGGAGAAGCCAGCAGAAGAGGCTCCTGATGCTGAGGTTGCTGCCGAAGAGAAACCTGCTGAGGATGCACCCACCACTGAGGAGAAGTCTGCGGAAGACAAGCCAACTGAAGAACCCGCCGCAGAGGCTTCTGCTGCCGAAAAGGAGCCCGAACCAGCGGAGGAGAAGCCTGTCGAGGAGGCCCCTGTTGTTGCCGCCGCTGATGAGGAGAAGGCTACTGAAGATCCTCCGGCTGCTGAAGAGAAGCCTGCCGAGGAGGCACCCGCTGCTGTCACCGACAAGGAGCCTGAATCGGCAGAGAAGCTAGCTGAAGAGCTAGCCGCGGAAGAGCCAGCCGCTGAGGAGAAGTCAGCAGAGGAGAAGCCAACAGAAGAAGCTTCCGCTGTTGAACCGGCAGAGAAGCCAACAGAGGAGGCTCCCGCTCCTGAGGCTACCCCTGAGGCTGCCCCCGAGGAGAAACCAGCGGAGGAGGCTCCCACCACCGACGCTGCTACTGAGGAGAAGCCAGCAGAAGAAGCTCCCGCTGTTGAACCGGCAGAGAAGCCAACAGAGGAGGCTCCCGCTCCCGAGGCTGCCCCTGAGGCTGCTCCTGAGGAGAAACCAGCTGAGGAGGCCCCCGCTGCTGAGAAGGAGGAACCTGAAGAAGCGCCTTCAACTGACGACAAACCCGAGGAACAGGCCACACCCGCTGACGTCGAGGCAACTGAAGAAGCGCCTGCAGCTGAATCTAAGCCAGAAGAAGAGGCCAAGACAGCTGAAGAGGGACCCGCTGACGAAGAACCGGCTGCTGAAGCCAAGCCAGAGGAGGATTCCAAACCTGCTGACGACAAACCAGAGGAAGAAACCGCAGCACCCGAGGAGAAGCCTGACGACGACGCTAAACCAGCCGAGGAAGCACCTGCGGCCCCAGCGGACGAGGCCAAGGAAGAGGCTCCCGCAACGGAGGAGGCAGCCAGAGCCGCTCCTGAAGAACCACCAGCTGAAGATGCGACAACTGCTCCAGCCGAAGACGCCAAACCGGCTGAAGAAGCACCTTCCACTGATGAAAAACCAGCTGATGACGTGAAGGCCCCTGATGAAGAGGCGAAACCTGCCGAAGAGACTGTTGCACGCGCAGCAGAGACAGACGACAAGCCGGCAGAACAGGAACCTCCTGCATCCGAGGAAGATGCCAAGCCTGCTGAAGAAGCACCTGCCCCAGAGCCTGAAGACGCCGCTACCAAGTCACCTCCCGAGCCTGAAGAGCCAGAACCGGCTCCCGAGCCTGAAGCAGAAAAGGCCGCCGAAGCCGAGAAGAAAGATGACGAAACAGCCAGAGCAGAGGCAGAGGCAGAGGCCAAGGCCAAGGAAGAAGAAGAGAGCAAAGATACTCTTGGTCCGATTCCAGGCGAAAAGAAGCAGGCGAAAAAAGGTGAGGAACGACATTCATTAAACGATACCCCTTTTGATTTTCCGCAACGTTTGGGACTTCCCGCTACGGAGTTACAAGAAGATATGGATCACGGAGTTTTGGAATTACTTTCAGACGATACCCAGGGACAGCGAGAAATACCACCCAACGAGGATGATACAGCACTCACACCTATTGCTCACGAGCCGAGCCAGCCGCGGATTGTTGAAGTGGCCGACGAGCGCGATGGAGCCGGGGAGGCGAAATCGCTTGCTCCGTCTTGTACAGAAGATGATCAAACTATCACAGAAATCACGATGCCAGGGTTACACGAGCCGAGTTCGGGCCAGAATACGAACATTGGAGTAGCGGAGGATCCCACGCGTTCAGAGCCAAAGGCCGAGGTTCTGGGCGACGTTGAGGAGCCGCTGGCGACGAGAGCCACTCTAGGCCAACACGGTGAGGAGACGACTGGGCAGGCTGAGGAGCAAGTTGCCATAGAAACTTGTTCGGCAGCGAAGCTTACCCCAGAAAGTGGCGATGACGCCAAGCAGCAGTTGCCGAATGAGCCCTCAGAGACAGCGCCAGAAAGCCAAGAAGCGGCTGTCGAGGCTCCGGAGCATGTTGTTCCCGTTGTCGCCAACGAGCCAGATTCGGTTGCAGAAGCAGATGGCGCCGATCTGGCTGCCAGCCACGCCGTCTCAGAAGCCAATGATGGTGCTGAAGTCCCCGCACCTCAGACTCATGGTGCCACAGACCAATCAACAGATGCCGTGGACAGAGAGGTCGCTGAGGCTGGGGCTGAGCCTGTAAATATTTACATGGAGCAGCCAACCTCGCCTGAAGCACACCTGAAAGAGCCAGCTGATGATACTCACGATGGCAACGAGCAGACGGACGGAATGGACGTCGACCTACTAATTTCTGTTGCCAATGATTCGTCTGCATCACAACTGGATGAAGGAGAGCCACCAGTCGATCATCCTGAGACCCCAGCTGCACTGACCTCTGACCCCGTTGATGTGGTTGCTGCAAAACCCGGGCCAACCGACACTTCCGATCTCGAACGACAAGCGATATCACCGGAGACTGCGCAAGACTCGGACATTCCAGCTGTGGCTTCTGCAAGCGCCAATGTTCCTGACTCAGACTCGGAAGAGGAACAGCAGGTTACTGCCAAGGAGGCTCAGGATTCCATCTCTCCTGGAGTCCAGCTTGAAGAGGCAACAAAACCTGCTGAAATTGCACCTCAAGTTGAGAGCCCAGCAACTTCAGAACCAACGCAGGAAGTGTCCATGCTGGGACTATTGCAAGCTCTCCCAGCTGATACCACATTGCGCGAGCCCAAAATTCTCGACACTGATTTCGAGAACGTTCTGCAGCTGCCAGGAGAGACACCACAAGACCGTGCAGTGGCGGATCTGGAACCTGAGAAGACCAAGGCCATCGACGACGACTTCAAGCCAGGTTCTACAACGCCTGAGTTGTCGCCACCAGTTGTAGAGCCTCAGCTCGAAGAGCCCGCTGAGGATCTATCTCCCGATGCCAAGGGCACGGACCTTGAGATCCAGGAACCGCTGACCTCTGTGTCAAAGCCTGAGGAGAAGGATGACGATGCACTGGCACCAGTTGGCGTGCTCTCGCGCTCTCCTTCTCTAAGTGGTGCCGACGCGGAGGAACCAAGACACCTTGAACCAGCGGAAGAGGTTTCCGGCCAGCAACCAGAGCAACTGGAGTCCGTTTCCCGGGCCAGTTCCCCAGATATCACAGTTGGCGACACTGAGGGAGTGTCCCGCCCCAAGAACCTACCGCACTCCCCGACAATCTCAACAGCCTCTGAAGCTGACAAAGACATCCCTGGCACTAAAGACGCCGAAGCTTTCGACCTCGTGCAACAGACCATTACTTCCAGGCCTGCATCGCCTGAAAGCACCCCGGGAGACTCTGAGATCTTGGATCTTGACGCACAAGATGACGACAAATCATCTCGTGACGATAGGTCAGCCCCAGCAGCCCATACCGAGCTGGTGCCTGAAAGAGTTGAGGGTGGAGAGAAGGCAAGCCAACAACACGATGTCATGCCTGAGCTCGAGAAAGCTACGGCTTCTTCCGAATCTGGGGAATCAGATTCGGGGTCGGAGAATGACGAGCCACACGAAATCGAGACTCGTGATGCGGAAGCGCTGAGCCCCTCAAGTCCAACGGAGCCGGCGACTGAGCACGTTGCTGTCGAGCTTGCAGAACCTGAGCCCGCCTTGGACAAGGCTCTCGCTCAAGATAGTCTTGGCACTGATGAGCTCGCTGTTGCCGCACACCCTGAGTCAGTTCACTCCTCTAGAGCTTCTACTCCAGATGCTGGCGTCGAAGGTGATGTCGCTGGTGATGGACAGGGCCCCGGTTCTGAGCCACGCCAAACTTCTGTTCACCTATCAGGTTCTTCTCTAGGCGAGGTTGAAGAAGAGGAGATCGCTTCTCGAGCTGTTGATGCACCTGTTGTTGAGCCCGAGCCCTTGAGCCGTTCTATCTCCCCTATTAGCCATCAAGAGCCTACTGTCCTGCCGATTTCTGAAAGTGAATATCTGGGAGATACTCAGACAGCCGAGGACCTTGACGTGCTAGAGCTGAAAGGTCACGAAACGCCCAGATCTGCAACTCCTGACATCGTCGCTCGGACTCTTGAGCCCCAGGAGCCTCTCCCAGAAACCAATGAGCTTCATGACACTGAATCGAGCCCTGCACCCAAGGCTTCCGCTGCTCCTGGCATTCTAGAGCTACCTTCTCATGAGGACTCTGAAGAGGATGAAACGGAAGCTGCTGTGCCATCACCCACGCAGGGTGACTTGAGTCAGGAGAAGGATGAGCTTGACACCACTGGAGAAGAGGCCCCGGCCCAGAAAGCCATCGATGTAACAGCGGAAGTCGCCTCAGACGAGGGATCTGATGTTGAATCGCACGCTTCTTCTGAACCTCCATCACCAACCGCCAGGACCCTCCACGTCATCATTCCACAAGATGAACGAGCGACCCCACGACCTCGCCAGGTGAGCTCCCCGGAGCTCGAGCCCTCTTCTCGTACTCTTGAGGATGAGGAGGCCGACGGTGGTTCCGAATCGAGCGACGAGATCCAATCCCTTCTGCTCGAGCTTTTGGAGTCGGTTGCGGATGGACCCATTGATGATGATGATTCTGACCATGATGAGCATGTGTCTGGGCCAGTTTCACCAAAAACACCAGCTCGTGATCTCCGAGAGAGGGCACTGGCTGGCGACGAGTCACCTTCACCTCTGTTCTACCGCGATTCGCCTGTTGCGATGCTCAGCCCAGCCCATTCCCATTTTGAGCCCACAAGCGGCGTCGAAAGAAGGTCTCTATTGGGCCTTGACGAGGCGGGAAGCCCGTCGAGGCCTTCATCACCCGACACCATCATTGAGGTGGCGCATGATAAGGTGGATCTCTCAGAGGAGGCACCAACCGTCGAACCGTTAAGTCCCACAAAGACCAAAGTCGACGATGCTGGGCCTGAAGATTCAGATGATGAATCGGATTTCGTCGTCCTTGGCTCATCCGATGCCCCGGCACATGGGCAGGAGGGCCACCGGGACTCCACAGAGATGAGAGACAAGTCTCTCCCTGAGTTTGTAGGAACTGAGGCTGAGATCAAACCTGTGGAAGTGATGCCACCTCAAACTCGAGATCTCCCGTCAGTCGAAGCGACTGTGGTGGACGGGTCTGCCCCCAAACCAGCGGATGAGGCCGCACAAGTACCAGCACCGGCTGCTTTGGCTCCCGAACTTGTGGCTCAGCCTTCTCAACCCCATGAGCCTGAGTGGGACAGCAGCAGCTGCTCTGAGGATGAGGAATACAACACTGCGGTTGAAGATCCTTACCCAGAAAGCCGATCTCTGCATTCGATGCAGCCTCAGCAAGATGCTGGTGAGCACTACACGCTGTCGGGTGTCGATACTCGTGAGATGGATGACGATGAAGACTCGGATCAAGAGCCAACCCCCGAGGCCAAGCCAAGAGAGGCGGCGGAGCTGCAGCCAACATCTCCAAGCTCCGAAATTGCTACGGAACATGAGGCAAAGCCAATGGAGCTACTTCAGTCCGAAGCATCCAAGCCGCCAAGGGTGGTAGAGATCCCTCCGCGAGACAAGGGCAAAGCAGTCGAGGTTGTGCGAGATAGCCCTAAGAGACCGAGCCCCGTGCGATCAGGCCTCGGAGTGGCAGCAGTCGTGGCTTCCGGGCTTGCTGCCACCCGAGAGACAAAGGGTGAACGGGCCGTTACAAGGCCTTCTCGCGCCGAGCCTCCCCGAACGTTCTTGACGCAGCAGCAACGGCCTCGACGGTCACTGAGGATACGACCTGGCACCGAGATCTATACTAAGGACCCCATCTTCATGCCTGTGACCAGCCGGGTATCTGAAGCAAGACCTGTGCCGCGACCCTTCCCTCTGCAGGCCGAAGGCGAAGCGTCTAGAACATCGGTGCGTCCTATGCTCAGGCACCGTACTTTCGAGACCCAGGGCGAATCATCGAGGGCAGCAGCTCACAGAGCCCAAAGACCTCGATCTCTCGACGCCAAGGGCGAATCGCCAAGAGCTGCTGTGCAAGTGGCCCCTAGGCCTCGTTCCCTCGAGATCCAAGGCGCATCCTCAAGAGCGGCCGCACCAGTAGCAGCAGGACCCAGACATCGTTCTTTCCAGGCCGAAGGCGAGTCGACAATGGCCCCTGTTCCTGTGCGGCCAGAGCTCAGGCATCCTGCCACTACCATCGAGGAGGGACTGAGGAGGAGAGATGTTGCTCACTCAGGTCCCTCATCACCCACTGATCATGAAGGCATAAGGCCTCCAACCCCTGGCATCGTGATACCTGACACAGATATGATCGACTTACAGCGAGCCCATACCCTCCGGCGGAAGCGTAAGATGTCGATCCAGCGTGCAGAGGATACTGTAGCTGCTGCGGTAGTCATCTATGCGGCCGCGGAGGCACTGAGCCCTCCCAGCAGTCCCCCACCGCTGCTTGGGCATCATCAAGAAGAAGAAGAAGAAGAGGAAGAATATGACTATTATGATGATGATGCATACCTACCTAATCTGGAACATCAGATGACAGCGGATCCCGAGAACTCTCACTTCCCAGTTTCTTCATCACCACGGAGGAGCTTCGAGGATGCGCTCGAGGAACTCTACACGTCCGATGCTGACTGGTTTGCAGACGACAGGAGCAGAGAATCTGACTCGTCGCGCAGCGATAGAGACAGAGACAGACATCACAGGCGCCGACGCTCGCACCGCTCGCACCACTCCAGCAGGAGCCGTGACGAGGAGGGCAAAGAACGCAGATCGAGCCGTGGTGAGGACGAGAAGAGAGCCCACCGGTCTCGAGATGAAGATGAGAGTCGGCGCCGTCGCAGGTCTCATCGGGATGAAGAAGGTCGATCTTCTCGCAGACACCGTGATGACGAAGAACCACGACCTCGTGGATCACGCGGTGAAGGCGAGGCCAGGGTGCGGAGCTCAAGAGGTGTTGAAGAGCCCAAATCCCGCAGCTATCGCCGTGAGGAGGAGCCACGATCGCGTGGTTCCCGTGCTCCCGCCGAGGAGTCTTCCTCGCGTGCTCTGCCCCGTGAAGAGGAGCCGAGAGAGCGTACGAGGCGATCATCGCACGGTGCCCATTCTCACCGCCGATACAGACCCGATAGCGCCGGGTCAGGCACCCCGGGCACGCCTCCCAGAACTCCCAGACGAGACAGTGGATTCTCTGCCGAAGGTAGCTCTGGAAGCTCTGGCCGCAGACGCCGCACGCCTGATGAACAGGCGGCCCACGACAAACGAAAGGCGGAGCGGGCAGAGCGCCGCGCACGAGAGAAGGAACCTGAGCGAAAGCGTGAGCCTTCACGCCTCCGAGAATCTCCCAGGGAGGAGGCCAAGGACGTCAAGGGCAAGGGACCTGAACCCGAGCCTGAACCGGAGCGAAGACATCGCCGCTCGCGGAGACACAGCCACTCTGGGCGACCTCGACCTGATGACGTTAGGGACCGCCCCTCAACAGCAGAGCGAGATGAATCGGTTGCGCCTGCGCCTGCGCCTAGGAGGAGGTTCTTCGGTGTTAAGTTGGCAGATAACTCGCCGCCTGCACGCGAGGAACCTGCAGTGGCGGAGCCAATCAGAGAACGAGCAAAGGAGTCCCCCCCCGTCGAAGCGCCCAAGCGTACGAGGTCCAAGTACAGACGTCCTAGGGAGTCAATGGATGAAGCACGTCCTCGATCGTCGCGCCGTACACGCGATGAGCCAGTCCCTGACCCTCCCCGGGACCGAGATGCCCGTCCATCCAGACACGTCAGGATGGACACGGAGGACTCGCGACGCAAAGCTCGACACGAAGAGCGGCGCAAGGCGCAAGCCAAGGAGGAGGAGAAGAAGCCAGGAGGCATCAAGGCTGCATTCAAGAAGTTGTTTGGCTGATGAGCGTGAGGCGCGGCTGGCTGTTTGGCTGTGTTGTATTTTTTCATGATGAGCAACCATTGTATCATGTGTGACGATAGGAACGAGTTTGTTGAGATGGTGTTTTTGTGTTTGTTACCTGGGATCACGACAGAAATGTTGCAGGTTGGGTGAAGTTTGCATTTGTGATGGCATGCAGATTGTGAGTTATTATTGTTGCATATTGACCGAGTCCGCATAACCTAATTTATCTGTCTTGTTTCCTTTGAAGGACGTCGGTCCATTTCATTGTGTTCACTTTGCATTGTGTTCAAGTACTTACCTAGAAACGACGGCGTGGCTAAAGTGATTACCTCGAGATACTTGTCATTGACCAGACGTGGTGTTGAAGCCATGTATGGCAAACTCTATCATTCTCCTCTGACGACCATACCATAACTGGGCGGCCTCTTGATTCTCATCTCGTGTGTAGACATTCTTTCAACTCGTGCGTGGCCTCAACTCGAAGGACAAGTGGTCTCGTTGAGCATCATGACATCAAAGTTTACTCTTGAGGGGAAGAAACTATAACGAACACATTCTTTCCCATTTGGCCTGTCAAGACAGACATAAAGAGCGTGTCCTTTCCCTCCCAGATCTATCCAAGCAGACTCGACAGGCTTCCCCCACAACCCGTCTCCTCACAAGTCGTCTTCTGCCCCTTTTTCTCTTCCCCCTACCCATCTTGCCCAAGATGCGTTTCGAGTTTGCTCTGCTCGCCCTCGCGCAGGGCGTCCTGGCCAGCCCTTGCAAGAAGAAGCTTGTTGCCAGCAGCAGTGATGCCTTCTTGACCCCCACGGCTTCGGCTGGCACTACTAGCACCAGCACAACCACCACCACTTCGTCTACCTCTAGCACCCCTGTTGTTGTCACCTTCACCAATGCTGCTGGAAGCACTATTACCACTACCTTGTCTCCCCCTTCGACCAGCACCACCACGACCACTACTACCACGACCACTACCACTACCACTACCACCGGCAACCAGGCCGCTCCAACTGGCGGCAGCGGAGGCCGAAGGTTGTTCCAGCGCAGCAACAGCAACAGCAACAGCAACGATGAAGGCAAGATTGTCATCCTCCGCCAGACTGTCGACCGCCAGTTCAAGCTGCCCAGCAAGGGCGGCAGCACCAAGGGTGGCAGCACCAGCAGCAGTGGCACCATCGGCAGCAAGAACAACAACCGCATTGACCGCATCGAGTCTATCCCCTACGGCAGCAGCAAAACCAATGGAGAGTCCAAGGTCCGAAAGATTACCACTTACCCCGACTACCAGAAGCCCAAGCACAAGAAGATCGTTCTGGGTGTCCGCCCGAACAGGATTCAGACCTACGCCATCCGCCACCGCCCGGTCCCGGCTCCCGTGGAAGAGGAGGAGGAGAACTACCAGGAGCACGAGGACAAGCTGTACGACAACGTCAACCACGAGGTGGCCGACAACCTCGGCATCTCGTATAAGCCCGGGCACAAGCGCGGGGGGTACAAGCACGGGTACAAGCTGAACCCCCTCTACTACAAGAAGGGCCACTCCAACAACTACAAGCGGTCCAGCAGCGACAAGAAGGACGATGGTTCCCTGGACGACCAGGCCAAGGTGTCCAAGGAGCAGCGCCAGCGCCTCAGCGAGCTGTACCTCAAGTACCGCGAGATTCTCGCCGACGACATTGTCGAGGACCTGGACAAGGTCTTCAACATCACTGTAAGAAAATAAATTGTTCAAATCCGAGTATATGTAAGACTAAGAAAAACAATAGGATCAGAAGAAGACGGCTTAAGCTGTCATGGCTTGAGTGTTTCGTCTCTCTATTGAAGAAGAGATGTGTGTGTCGACGACGGCTGGCTGCACTGCCATGTGGAGCTTAGTGTGATGGGAAAGAGTTGGGAAAGGTAATCGGGTCCCGGAAAAGTATTGAGTTGCTTCTTGGCTTTAGTACGGCTAGGATAATACATTTACTCTTGAAAGGAGGATGCTCTTGATACTCGATTCGTGATGTGCTTGTGGAAGTGAGGGTTTTGTGGCCAATCAGGTCTACGAAATGAAATGAAGCACGGGCCAAGCCCGCACAGGCCATTATCGAATGGTCTGTTTTCTGGCCAATCATAGCTCTGGATAGAGTGCGCCATGGGTCCAGGTTGGTTCAATACCACGTCCTGGGTTGTCTCCAAGTTGCAAGACCACGGACCAAGATTGGACTCAGTCAAGGTCACTACCACATGAAATCTACTTGATGAGTTATGTAGCGAATATTTGGCGTGTAGTGAATTATAGTTAGCAAGATTCAAGGCTGCACGATGCCGAGTCATTAACATAGGCAATTTAAAGATCAAGAGTTGGATGAAGAGAAGAGCTAACCCATGCTCTACTAAAAGCAGCCAATAACTCTCTCGAAATCAATGGAGCATGTCCTAGGTTCACTCATAACAATGGAGCACCTGTCGAGTCTTGGCAGTGGGCACCTGTCAAGTTGTCCACCTTGACTGCTTTTCAGTTCATTTAATTGGCTGCTACACCTTCTCATCTCAACCAACCTGGCCCGTGGTGGTCTGTGCTCAGTTCAACGATCTGAAACAACCACTCCTGTTTCTTTGTTCAACATTATGTAATCAGGGCCAAAGCCCTCTCCACCAATTTCACCCACCCCACCAGCAAAAATCGCATCCCCCCCAATTTTCGCAGCCTCAAAGTGACGACCAACCTTTCAGCCCAAACGAAACTTTTTCCCAGGCGCAGGATTCGACTTCTTTGCGTTCACACACGAAACACCACCAACCACCAACCACCAACCAAAAAAAAAAAAACCCATTCGCAATGGCTCCTCAGGCAGTACGTACATGACATCGCTTTGCTGTAAAGGCCCTCTGCTGGGAAAAGAAGCGACAATGGGTGGTGGATGAAACCCTCATTTGTCGCTTCCAGCATGAGAGGCGCCTCGAAATTGCAGTAGGCTAAGGTCATCTTAACAGAAGAAGTCGGGCAAGGCCCAGAAGCAGACCAAGAAGGTACGCTGAAAACGATCCCGATCCCGATCCCCTTGACCAAGACGTTTTGCGCCGGGCGACATATCACAATCGCGAACGATCCGAACGACCAAGAATTCAAGAACTGAGAATGGAATGTCTTGTTGAACCAAGGACTAACATACCGCCCCAGTACATCATTGATGCTTCTCAGCCTGCCAGCGACAAGATCTTCGACGTCGCCGCCTTCGAGAAGTTCCTCCAGGACCGCATCAAGGTTGAGGGCCGCACCAACAACCTTGGCGACAACGTTGTTGTTCAGCAGCAGGGTGAGGGCAAGATTGAGGTCATTGCCCACAACGATCTCTCTGGCCGTTACCTCAAGTACCTGTGCGTCCTCCGGATAGTCTACAATACTTCGAACGAGTTAAACTGACATTGAAAACTACAGGACCAAGAAGTTCCTCAAGAAGCAGCAGCTCCGTGACTGGCTCCGCGTCGTCTCCACCTCGCGAGGCGTCTACGAGCTCAAGTTCTTCAACGTCGTCAACGACGAGGCTGACGAGGACGACGAGTAAACATTGGGAAACCACCAAACCAAATAAAACCCGGTCAGCATTACAACGGCGCAGGAATGGGTTGGTGAAACTGGGACAGGGAAATAAAAGTTTTATTAAGGAACTTGGCCAATAGAACCCCAGCCAATCTGTGTGGCACTCTTTGTGGTGTTTCAATTCTTTTGCTTGTCTCTCTCTTGTGTTCTATGTGAATGAGTGATGCTGCTTTGATAAATGATCGCTTATATGACATGATATCTTTCTCGTCAGTGGTATGTATGTATGTATGTGTGTATGAATGTGCAGACTCATGGCAATGCCCTCATGGCAATGCCCTCATGACACCCTCAAATGCAACCAACGCCATGGCATTCGCCGGGAACGCCCTCAAAAAACACGGCACAAATCCCCTCCAGTATCCCTTCCATCCTGCCTCCCTATACACAGCCTTGGCAGCATCCTTCCACCGGGGGAACCTCCTAACTCCATCATTCAGACCACCGCCTAGGGGGTCCGTCATGATGCGCTGCTTGACCACATCGCTCGGATAACTCGTCAACCAGAAAGCCTGGGCGCTGAGTCCACCCGCCCAAAAGTTGACAGCTGGTGCGCTGAGGTTCGTCCGCTCTCTTAGTATCCGCGAGAGAACATCGTAGCTGGCCCACCAGAAGAAGAAGAAGGATCGGAAGAGTAGTGTTGCTGAGAGGCCGTGGTACACGCCCTGAACTCCGTGATACCGATAGATCTTGCGTAGACAGTCGATGGGTCCTGCGTAAAGTCTGTCGGCCTTTTGAGCTGCGTACTGAATCTGTAGCCGAGCCTTGATGTGTTCGACGGGCGCTGCGATGAAGCTGACTGTTGAGCCTGCAGCAATACCCGCGATACCGTGTCCGTATGACGGGAGTGACGTCCTCCTCCCTGTGGTAGAAGATCCTGGCTGTACGTGAAAAACGTGATCGGATAGAAGTCGACGGTATACTGTCAATGAACCCAACATGACCGAGTCCATAAACATCCATCCCACCAACGGCGGTGATGCGCCCTTGTACAGCCCTCGGAAACCTTCATTGCGGACTGTTTGAAGGACACATTGTAGAGGACCTTTGAAGCGAGTCGGGTCCGTTGTCTGTAGACGGACCTTGACTGTATCAAAAGGATGGCCAACTAAACTCAATCAGTATATATATATATACCTCTCATGAGAAAATTCAAAGCTGCTCTCTTCTCACCTGTGAGTTTGGCTATGCCACTGAAGACGCCCGCTACAAAGCCTTTGTAATGATGTGCCTTGCTCTCCTGCTTTGGTACAGAAGCTTCCGTCTCCTCCACGGCGACCTTCCCTCTCACATCCGCAGCCATTGAACCTGAGTGACTCTTGAGTGAGTCTGGCGAAGATGAGATATGTCTCTCTCTCTGTCAGCGTCGATAATTTTAGCGATGCCGATAAAAGCCGATCGATGATGGCGGGGCGTCTATGACGTTGAGAAAAGGAGCGTTCCAGAAGAGTAAATGGATGGCAAAGATAAGATAGAATACCAATACGAATGATTCAGATGCTCGGGTATAGACAAGTCTAGAATATTATGAGAATCAACAAACTCGGATACCGCTGTTTGATGCTTGAACTGCACGTCGAGCCCTTTTTCATGGATTTTTTTGATATTGGCTCCCCGCCATTCGCTGACACCTGGTCTGGAGTAGTTTCGCTAGTAGCCTTGGACCGACCTCGGAGCCCCGGAGTTATGCAAGTCTCCCCGGGGTCCCACACTTAGCCCCAGACTGATGATCCACACACCCTCAATACGGGCAACTCTTCAACTCTACATGGTAAGAGGTTGCTATGCTTCTCTCTTCAAGAACATCACATTCAATGGAACAGAATTCATCATCAGAATCTCCCTTGTCAATTCAATTCCCTCTTCGTTCGTCCCCCAATTACAACCCATGTGGTATCTATCACAAAACTACAGCTAAACCTATCTAACTTGAAGAGTGCCCAAACACACGCTCGAGAGATAGATACCCTCATCTTCCATCCTCCTTTCCCCCTTCCTTACATTGCCTTGCCTTTCCTTTCCTTTCCTTTCCTTGCTCGTAAAAATAAGATTCCAGTCCAAATGCCCCCACGCGAAAAGCAATCGCTTTGCTGAAACCAGACAGCCAAGTCATGTCGTCGTCAAGAATTGAAGCAAAAGCCCCTTGATGCAAAATCCCATTCATCGATGATCCTCCTCCTCCCATCGCTTTTCCCCTTCTTTTTTTTCTTTTCATATTTTCCAACACCCAATATGCTTATGAGTCATTATGTGATCAGAGTTGCCTGCCTCTCCTTCGGCTGGTCATCCTCCTTCAGTCTATAGGCGAGTCCTTTCTTTGTAAAACCGTTCGTCTGACAAGCATATGCTGTCAAACTCCAATATGTAGATTCAAAGGCTGTGTCGAGAAGTCGGACATGGTTTCATTCTTGTATTCGACAACAGCTGGAAAACTCGGTTCACAGGCAAAACCTTTAAAAGGTTTCTGTGTCATCCGTGTTGCGCGAGGTAACACTGCCAAAGGTGTCTAGTAAAACAGTTAGTTGGAGCTCCATCACATCAGATAGTTCTTCAACATACCTCTCTTGCGTCGCTGCGCCTCTTGCTCAGGGCTCTTTGGGGTCATGGCTCGCGGCCCGCTAGGTCGTCGAGCGGGAGCTCCCAGAGCAGCGTTCAAGTTGCGGTTCTCGGGCTTTGGGCTGCTCGTGTAGTGGCTGACATGAGTTCCACTCATCGTCCCATACCCGCTCTCGTCGCTAGGGTGTGGCACAGGGCTGCTCTTGGCCAGCTGTGAAATACGGGCACCCCGCGGCGCGTTCGGGTTTGAGGGGCTGCCTGTAGGCTCAATGGGCTCCTTGGGAGGCCTGGGGGGACCAGTTGGGGAAGTGGTCCAGTACTCATGATCTCGTGCTGCGCCTCCAGAGGACGCCATGCTGTACCTGTTTTGGTTCTGGCCCAAGCTGGATACTGAGCCGCCCCAGTCTGCCGACCTAGGAGTCATGGGGACGTTGTACTCTTGAGCCGAGAACTCCAAGGCATTTCGGAAACGCTCAGTCTGGCCCTGTCTGGGTTGGGGGTGCTGCAGGTTCAACGAGTTTCGGTGAACCTTGTACTTGGGGGCATCCCCAGGGGACATGGTTCTCTCCCGCAGAGTAACTGCGGGGTTGGCTCCGCTGGCGGTGGGCGCTGCTGCGAGCTCCTGATCCGAAAGTCCAGTGTGAAGCCTGTCCTCACCGTAGGCGTTGGTACGGTATCCATCCTCGTCGTACGACCCAAGGCTAGAGGCAGAGCGGGAATGGGCAAAGTCGTCGTACTTATCCTTCTTGCCACCACGGAAAGCCTTGCCTACGCTGGAGGCTGTAGTTCCTGACCATCGAGAAAACTTGGGCAGCCAGCTTGTCGAGCCACCAGACTTGTGCTTCTTCGACTTATCGGTGCGAGGGGTGTTGTCGTTACTCATGGGTTGAGCACCTACTGGTGGCTGAGGAGGCGTGTCGAGAGGGACAGAACTTCCGCGGAAGCCCGAGCGGCTTGGTGTCAAGACGTTGCTGTTGGTCCGCTCGGCGGCTGGGCTGGGGTGGTCGAACTCGTACTCACCCTCGTGCTCGGCGACGGTGCTGATACGGTTATCAGAGACCTTGCGATCACCTCCTCCGAGTCGTGATCGTGACTGGGACAGAGAGAGGTGGCCCGACTGGCTGGGGGTGATGGTCGAGTTGCCTTCGGGCTCATAGCCTCGATCTTGCTCATAGTGACCCTCAGGGTGCAGGTTATCGAACGAAGAGCCGCGTCCGCCGTTGGTAGAAACAGGCGGGGCTGTCTGAGTCTTGAGAACGTCCACTTCGCCCAGAATCTGGATAAGAATCTCCTCAATGCGCTTGAAATCACTAGTTCCCTTGTTGCTGAGGCCCTGGAGGGCACGCTTGAAGAGGTTCTTCTTGGCAGCAGCCTCGTTGAGAGTGTCAAGCTGAGAGCTACTCTGGATCGAGCGAGGGCCAGGGTAGGGGCGTGGGCCGTTGATGGCCCTTTGGAGCTTCTCGGTGTTCTCAACACCAGCAAAGATCACATCGTCGCTGGTGTCCTGGACAAGGTTCTTCAACTCGTTAAGAGAAGTTCGCATCTCCAGAGCAGAGTTCATGAGAAGGGCCACGATCTCAGTATCGCGAGCACTGCGCTGGGCATCACGGACCATGAGCTGTGTCGTTGTCAGTAACAAACAGGGGACTGGAGAAGACGAGTATAACTTACATGTTGCATAAGGGCGACAATGTCCTTGTTCTCAATGCGGTCAATACCCTGGCCAGTGGCAGCATCGTAGAAGGGAGATGCCATGCCTTGGGACATGCCACTGAGATGGCGAGCGTCCTTGGCCATAGGCGCGTAGAAGGGGTCGTCACCTCCCATGTGGGGAGATCCGGGGATGGACAGAGGCTTGACCTTGGGGGGGAGGTCGGGAGTCCTGTTGTTGCCGTTGGACATGTATCCCTCGTCATACTTTTGGCCGAATCCAGGGCTTCCAGTATGGTAGGGGACGCCATATGAGGCATTGAGACCGCGAGAACCGAGGAGGCCCTCGTTCAGAGCAGGGTTGACAATCGGGCTGGCGTCCTCGTAGGGGTTCGTCACGAGAGTATCCCGCTTGCGGTCATCGGAAGATCGCCATTCATCATGATCATGACTGGGCTCACGGCTATGACCGTGGCCAGCAGCCATACCAGCAGCAGCGCCAATAGCCGCTGCACCAGCAATCTCTGCAGCCCCTGGACCGTGGCTGCTTGCCGCACTCTTGCTGCGGGCCTCCTGTTGCTCGCCAAGATTCAGGGGGGTAGGAGTTGCCCGACCAGAAGAGAGATGGCCTCGGTCCTC
Organism: Fusarium sp. NRRL 66088; assembly: GCA_013186415.1. Lineage (NCBI taxonomy): Eukaryota > Fungi > Ascomycota > Sordariomycetes > Hypocreales > Nectriaceae > Fusarium > Fusarium sp. NRRL 66088. The sequence continues at coordinate 22,861 of JABCKD010000119.1, forward strand.
GCCATCCAGGCGCTCTTGAACAACTGAGGGGTTGGTCTGGGCATCATCGTCAACATACCCAATCTCGGGCATGGGGTCGTGGAAGTTGGGAACACCCGTTGCGCTCATCTTGGGGAGCTCCTCATAAGACAGACGGTCGATACTGTGGGCAGGTGTGTTGCGAGGCTCGTGACCCTCAAGGGTGCGCTCCTTAAAGGACTTGTTGCGGGCCACACCAGCACCCTGGAACTCTTCCTGTGTGGATCCCTCAGCAGCGGCCTGCTTCTTGCCTTGGGCGGCCTTCAGGGCCAAAACAGCACCAGAGGTGATGGCCACTTCGGCAGCGGTGGGAGACTTCGGCCGGACAACCTTCCGGCCATGCTCATCGAGCTCATACTCAGTAAACTCTCGGGGAGATCTGTTGCGAGAGACAGCGCTGGGTGTAGCGTGCCTGGAAGATTCGCTCGGATCGTATCGCTCGCCAGGACTCAATCCACGGCTGCTGTAAGTCCTTGACTGCTCATCATAAGAGAGTGTGGAATCTCGGCCACCGTTGTAGTCGTTGTATGAGGCGCCGGTAAGAACAGACTGATCAAGCATGGAGCCGTCCACCAGGGAGGCCACGGCCGATTCCACTCCTAGAGGGGGGTGAACAATGTTGGGGTTGGTGGCACCAACACCCTGCACCGCCTGTCCCGATGTGACCTTCTCCAGCTCGCTGTCGTCGGTGTATGTGGTGTTGCGGTTGTAACCCGACTCATCGGTGTAGGTTGTGTTCCGATAGTCCATTCCGGAGCTTCGAGGGGACATCTGCTCAAGCTCCCTAGCACGAATGGAGCTCAGAGAAGCAGTAGAACGACTGTTGCGGGGGTTCTCAGATCGTTCGTAGTAGGCGTCACTCGTCGAGTGCATGCTCCTAGAGTTGCGAGGCTGGTGTTCGCTGCCGCCCTCGGTGTAGCCAGAGACGCTGGGAATCGGGCTCAGACCGCGGGCACCTGCTTGATACGGCACATACTTCAAGGGTGGAGGAACGTCCTGAGTAGCAAAGTAGGAGTTGTCGTAACCCTCAAACTCGCCCACGTCAGAAATATCGTCACCTTCATCATCGTAATGGTCGCCATGTTCAATGGGAACCTTGTTCCCATACTCGTCAGTCTCATACTCGTCGATGTACTCCTTCTTCCCGCGTGGCAGAGCGGTCAGATCACCATGAGAAACATTGGCATGCTGTGTAGACAAGGTGCTCTCGAGATTGGGAGATCGTGTTGGTGTCGGCGTGTCGGAATCTGAACCGTCCACGTGAGAAACGTTCTGAAGAGGAGTAATTTCCTCCGTGGCTGAGTGAGGCCGGTCTGTGTCGGCGGAGCGAATGGAAGTCCGGGTCATTTCCGTAGGGTTGATTTCGCTCATAAGAGGCATCGGGGGCACAGGAGCATCGTCATAGTCTCCATATTGGTCACGTCCCATGCTTCGGTTGCGGGCAGCCTCAGCCTTGCGACGCCTCCGCTCTCTTGGCTTCAGATCTGAAGTTTGAGACTTCTCATCCAGCAGCGAGGAGGCGGCAGTGATAGAGGAGGCAGCCGCCGCGCCAATGGCAGCAGACTTGAGCAAGTCGCCGCTGCGCTTCGGTGTAACGTGGTCGTCATATTGATCAGCCGATTCATTGCTGAGGAGAGAGCTGTCGTCGAGCTCATGACGGGCCTCCCTATTGCGCCCAGCCTTGATATCGCTGCGCTGACCCGAAGACCGCCGGCGGTCCGGGGTAAACTCATCCCTTGATACAGACGTTCCAGACGACGTAAAGGAATCGCGGCGACCCTCTCTCTTGCTCTGCTCACGCTTAAGCGCACTAAGCTCGGGCAGAATCAGGCGACGGATGGCATCCTCCACCGTCTCCAGGAGCTTAGGATTGTTGATTGATGAGGCCTTGGAGGCGCCCGAGCGTGTGGAATGTGTCTCATACGTGCGGTGGCTCGGAGCGAGATTAGAGGATAAGACACTCGTATCGGCAGCTGACACAACGGATTCCTGGTGACTCTTGCTAGAGCGACGACGGGGAGATTTAAGTTCCTCGGCCGTCCGCTCAGTGACACTGCTGGTTCTGCTCTTGGGTCGTCGCTTTCGTTCGGACGTCGACTTTTCCCTCGACTTTTCAGACGACGATACCTTTGACCGGTCTCTGTTCCGACTCTTGCGGCTCTTGATCTCGTCCACGGCAGCGGTTGCGAGTGCACCCGTGGCAACGGCGGATGATGACATATCGCGGGTTCCAGTAGGACTGTTCAAGCTACCCTTGGCATCGCCGTCGAGGAAGCTGTCTGATGGGATGGCGGAGATTTCTGAGGGGTTGACGGAGTAGTTCTCTGAAGGAATCAAGGGACTGGCAGGTCGCCGACGTCGGTGGCTTCGATCAATCTCAATGTCGATTGGGTTCCTAGAGACATTGGACTCCTCGGTGGCAGAAGCATAGGAGCTCATACTGTGTCCGTCCTCGTCGTAGTCGAGGTGGTGCAGGTCCAGAGGTATCCGTCGAGTCACGGAGGCGTTGCGACTCCCCTTGGTCTCTGTCACTTGGAGATGGTGGTCGCTGCGGCCTCTCTTGGATGGTGTCAGGCGGACACGGACACTAGGACGACGCTCGCTGGCCGATCCAGAGGCAGGCTTGCCGCCCTCAAAGTACTCGATGAGTAAAGAGGTCTGTGATTTACTGGCCTTATGTCGGGTTGCGATGGTGACGGGAGTTCCGTCCTCGGGGATGGAGTATGAAGATTTGTCGTCGCCGGGCTTCACCTCATCCCCCGTCGTCAACTCGGTGGGCGTGGTGTTGGTAGTCTCGGTTTCGGTAGGGGCAGGGAGTGGGAGAGATTTTCTCGAGGGGGCGCCCATCGTTGATCTGGTGAGGTGATTGAGGTGGTAAAGTGTTGGAGCCCTTTTCTTCCCAGGTCTGCGATCCGGAGCGGATGCAGAATATCACCCAAGGGCCTTCTCAGGGTGGAAGGGGGCGTAGGGGGTTGTTGATTAATGGATTTGTAGTTCTCAAGACATGCGGAATGTTTGACGGTCAAGAAATCGCAAGGCAAAAGTGTCTAAAGACGAAAAAGAGGTCAGCATTTCTCAAGCTAGGGCGAGCGACGGGCACAAGCAAAAGGCAACGGTGTAGGCCAATGGCGGAGAACGATGAATCGCCACCAAGGTGTGAATCGACTCATGAAGAGGGGGCAGACAGAGGGGAATAGACTTACACAAGGACAGGTAACCGTAGGGAAAAATTAATCAAACTCGACTGAGCAGGTAGCAGCCGATAACTTACAATATCGCTCTCACTCTTGGGAGAACCTGGCGGCGGGAAGCCTTGGGGCGATTAATTGAGAGCGAAAGGAAAGATTTGGGGAAGGGTTTCGAATGCGGCGTGGGCGCGGGCGGAGGGTGTGGGTG